>CAXFZR010000011.1:0-5000 GCA_964007535.1 Brachyptera risi | reverse complement strand
GCAAGGCTTTCGAACAGAAACATTCTTCGCACAGCACTCCTAGCTACGCGTCGTTGATCACATTCATTGAAGAGCAGTCCAGGACGATGGAATTGTGTGGTCTCGATAAACAAGCAGCTAGCTTTTCAAGAGCTATTCCGCCTTCCACAAAGCGAATCAATTCGTTGTTGGTTGCGAATCCTCCGCCCGTCAGCTTTAAATCTCGCGAGCAGAGCAAATCAGCAAGCTCGACCCCGAAACAATCTTCGTGTCCAGTCTGCAAAGGGGAGCATACTCTATACTCGTGTTCCGTATTTCGGCAACAGTCCGTTTACGACAAATACAACACATTACGTCGTCTGCGACGCTGCTTCAACTGCATGGGCGCTCACCTCAGACCGCAATGCACCTCTAAGAGTGTTTGCGGTACTTGTCAAAGTAACAAACATCATTCGCTGTTACACACTGCACGAATCAACCCCTTGACTCGTGACACAATAGCAAACGAAGTCTCTTCTCCTCCGGAGACCACCTCGCCTCATCCTCAAACTCTCGCTTGTCAAGTCAAGACAAGCAAGCCAGTGCTACCCACAGCTCTGTTGGGCACTGTTCGCGCCTTAATCCGCGACTCTCACGGTCAACTGCAACCTATCCGTGCGGTTATCGACTGTGGTTCACAAATCTCTGTTCTCACTCACTCGTTCCTTCAGAAGCTAGGATTGAAAATCAATCCTTGTCATTCCGAACTCTCTGGTATTGGTCACGTTAGTGCTCGGGTAATCGGGACTGTTCAATGCAGCATCGCTTCCCGGTTCACCCCTGCAACCTCTCTCAGCGTACAAGCCTACGTTATGCCTGCGATAGCGAGTCAACTTCCAACCACCACCGTTCCGCTTGAGGTGTTTGAACGTTATCGCTGTCTCTCTCTTGCCGACGACCGCTTTCATGTGCCCGATCAGATCGACTTTTTGATCGGCGCCGATTTATACCCTGATATTCTTGAAAAGTCAGGTGATATTGTGATGAGTGGCAGTCCATCTGCCATAAACACGGTCTTCGGCTGGGTGGTTTTGGGTCCTATTCGGTGTTTGGATGCCGAGTTCCAGCCTCCGCTCTCTCTGCTTGCTTGCACTGGTTCTCCATTGGATCGTACTCTTCGATTGTTTTGGGAATCGGAAGAAGTTTCACGTCCTCTTCAAGTTGATCCGGACGATGAACTTTGTGAGGAGCATTTTCTTTCTACGCACTCACGGAACCCTTCCGGACGCTATTCGGTAGCACTCCCTTTCAAGAACACATCCTCTCCTCTCGGATATAATCGTGAGGCCGCCCTCCAGAATTATTTGAGTCTGGAGCGGCGACTGAAACGCAATCCTGAGCATGATGCTGCGTATCAAGCATTCATGCAAGACTATATTCAATCGAACCACATGCAACTTGCAAGCACCTCTTCGAACTACGTGATTCCGCATCATTGTGTGCACAAGATTACCAGCTCCAGCACGAAGCTGAGAGTGGTATTTAACGCCTCTTCTCCAGATGAGAGAGGCGCCTCTTTGAATCAGCTGTTACTCAGTGGTCCCAAGCTTCAGAGCGAACTCCCGGGCGTTTTAACCCGATTTCGTTCTCATCCCATCGCAATTTGTGCTGACATTCGTCAGATGTATCGTCAGATTCTGGTCCAACCATCTGACCGCAAATATCAGCACATATTTTGGCGACCCAATGCAGACTCTCCAGTAAAAGAATATGAGCTCAACACGGTCACATATGGGCTCGTACCGTCAGCTTTTCTTGCTCAACGAGTGCTGAAGCAGCTCGTGCACGACGAAGGGGCTCCTTTCCCCAATGCTTCGCGTGCTTTGATATCTCACATCTACGTGGATGACATCGTGTCTGGCGCAGCAGACGTCGCTCAAGCTCGCATTCTTCAATCGGAATTACAGGCTCTTCTAGCTAGTGGAGGTTTCGAACTCCGAAAGTGGGCCAGTAACCTCCCAGAAGCATTGAGTGCACTTCCGGAGGATCATCTAGAGACTCCAGTCGTGTTTTCGGATGACGATCAGGGCATCAAGATCCTTGGTCTGTTCTGGGATCCCCGATCGGATGATTTCTCATTCCACACCTTACCATTCGAAGGCGTGGTAACGAAGCGCACGGTCTTGTCGTACATTGCACGCATTTTTGATCCTTTGGGATTCCTCAACCCGCTCGTATGCTGGATGAAGATTTTTCTTCAGCAACTTTGGTTATCGTGGGTGCAGTGGGACGACGTTTTACCACCGCTTCTTGCTCAAAGGTGGTTGGACGCGGTAGCCGAGATCTGTCTTCTCTCGAACTTCCGAGTTCCACGCGCATTTCCTGCTTCACAAGGCATACATCGACTTGTAGGCTTTTGTGATGCCTCCGAGAAGGCCTACGCTGCGATACTTTACCTTCACACAACGAATCATGCAACTTCGCATATTAGTTTGTTGCGAGCAAGGAGTAAAGTATCCCCGGTCAAACCCTTGACCATCCCTAAGCTTGAACTCTCTGCTGCTTTGCTTCTAACGCGTGTGCTGAAAGATACTCTTCCCTCACTCAGCACTCTTGTCGTGGAGTCAGTAACCCTCTACACTGATTCGACTATTGTGCTCGCGTGGCTTGCCACCCCTCCACATCGACTGAAGACATTCGTCGCCAACCGAGTAGTGGAGATACTCGACAACTCCACTCCTACCAATTGGGCACACGTGGATTCCGAAGAAAATCCCGCTGACTGCGCTTCTCGTGGAATACTGCCTTCTCAGCTCATGGAATACCCGTTGTACCTCTCGGGTCCTTCTTTTCTCAGGAGTCCCCATGCTCTGTGGCCTATCTCTGTGCCTTCCACTGATTTATTGTCTGAATTGCCAGACATTAAGCCTTCCATGGTCACTTTGGCCACAACGGTCAAAGTAGATCCTCTCCTGGTGAATTTTCGAAAGTTTTCCACACTTCTCAAAGCACAACGGGTCTTTGGGTATGTAGTTCGATTTGCCCGTCTCTTATTGGCGAAACGATCCAAGGTTCTCCCTCCTACGGGTTCTTTAAAACCTGTGGAGCTGCAAGACGCTCTTGAACTGATCATAAGAGTCACTCAAAACCACTTTTATGCAACCGAGATCAGCCAACTTGCCAAACAGGGACAGGTTCTATCCCGGATCGCTTCGCTGAACCTTTTCTCGAACCCTCGGGCTTACTCAAGGTGGGCGGAAGATTGCGTCACTCTTCTCTTCCTGAAGAGGCTCGGTACCCAATCCTACTCCCCAAAGAAGCTCACCCCGCATCTCTCATTTGCGATGCCTTCCACCGAACATCGCTACATTCCGGCCCGAGAACGGTACAGGCGCTGATACAGCAGCGTTACTGGATCGTTTCTCTGCGCGGTTTGTTGAGGCAGCGCATACACCAGTGCATTACTCGCCACAAGTTTCGCGCAAAGCCTATGCAGCCTCCAATGGCAGATTTGCATTCATTCGTGTATTCTTTCTGTTCAAAGCACGCATTGGTGCTTTGATCATTTCTTCATGTTAACTTTCTTGTTGTTCTCTCTTTTTTCATTTTTTTTGAAAAGTCAGCGACCATTGAATAAAATGGTTGCGTTTTCTCCTCAATGAATCGCTCGGATCATGTGCGATTTCTTTGCTGTTCTCCGATCCAATTGGGAAGCAATCCAATTACTCGGTGAAAATCTCTATACTCACGTTGCCTATGAAGTCACAAGGCTTCTTACGAACAGTTTGCTGTTCTAATTTCATGTTCCTAATTTTCCGTATCGTTTACCTCAGCTTTAAAATGTTCATTTTGGTGGGCGGTATGTTAACGCCGGTCTTTTGAGACCAGCTAGCTCGTTTTCCCTAGTTTGTCAACTGAACATGAAATCATTTCGATTGCGTCATGGAATGTTGTAAACATTGCAAACCGTGTTTCTAGTCGACCTTCCTTTCTCATTGCTGGTTGGCTGGTGGGTTGTCACGCGATGTGTGCGTCCAATCACAGCTCGCCATTCGCGTTGCGTGTCTGGTAGATGGTCTCGCCTGATCAGTTCTATCTTATACTCGATTCAGACCGGACGTCTCGAAACGGCTCTCGTCGAGTATCCATTCAGTTCTATCTTATACTCGATTCAGACCGGACGTCTCGAAACGGCTCTCGTCGAGTATCCATTCAGTTCTATCTTATACTCGATTCAGACCGGACGTCTCGAAACGGCTCTCGTCGAGTATCCATTCAGTTCTCTTCTATACTCGATTCAGACCGGACGTACTTGGTAGTCGCTCGTCAAGTGGGTGAATTCGCTCATATTCTCGACCAGCTCTTGTTGTGTGAGCTTCTCCCGTCCTTCTCTACTTTGTTAGAGTTCGGACGTACTGTACATTATTTCGCATGTACGCAGTTGTTTCTTTTCTATTTTTCGTTCTTCTTGAGTCGTTAATAGGACCTCTTTCCATACTTTCTTGTTTCTAATTCTTCACATTTGTTTTGGTCTTTATCATTTACGAATTTGGGTGTTTTGTTTTCTCTCAAGCTTTTGTTTCTTGTTTATTCGAATGGTGTGCGGGACACCACTCAGGTTTTGATCTATTTTGTTTCGCTTTCTCGTTATTTATTCTTGGATTTGGTTGATAACAACGTCAAGTCGACGTAGACCAAATACGTATCGTTTTGGGGTGAGGCATAATCCGAGTTTGGATTATGCTCGCCTGATTATTAATGCCACATCGGCACCCGAATACAGTCCACTGGTCTTTCATCGCCATCTCTAAGATCGGCGGTAACAATATATATATATATATATATATATATATATATATATATATATTATATATATATATATATATATATATATATATATATATATTATATATATATTATATATATTATATATCATATTAAATATATATATATATATATATATATATATATATATATATATATATATATATATATATATATATTATATATATATATATATATATATATATATATATATATAT
>CAXFZR010000010.1:119786-151058 GCA_964007535.1 Brachyptera risi | reverse complement strand
CAACTGTACTAAAAATAGGCTGTACTGAAAAACAACTGTACTAAAAATCAACTGTACTAAAAATCAACTGACCTAAACTGATTCCTCGAGACTGGGATGTAACAATTCATGAAGGGGAGGAGCCACATCTCTCACTTCACCTTCTTTTAGTAGAGCCTATCTTTAGTACAGCCTATTTTTAGGTCAGTTGATTTTTAGTACAGTTTACCAATCCCCACATATACATATGTATGTATATGTGAATATATTATATTATATGTGTTATTATGTCATTGTGTTTATATGTTATGTTAGTATGTTATTTATCGACACATTATAACGATATTATGGATGAAATAATTATATTTATTTATTCACATTAAAACAATAACGCACGATAATCGTAATTATGATGAATATTGTTGACTTTAAGAAGCCACAAACAATTGGGGGTGTCTGGTGTGTTCTAGCATAAGCCTACATGAACGCACATAATATTATGAGTGACTAATAGGAATGCACGCGCAGGGATTGGCGATTGCCTACCTTTACAGACCAATTAGGAAACAATAAAATATTATTTCGATAGCTGATATCATGTAAATGTATTTATCTTCTACAATCTACTCCACGTTATAATTAGAACACGATTGGGAAATAATAAACCCATGTAAAACAATAGATTTTGAAAATGACTGATAAAAAGTTTATCGCGTAGTTGTGTTCTAGTCTATATCTATATGTATTATGTATAATAAATTATAATATATTTCAATTCTAACAAATACTGATGAAAAATTAAGTGTATTATATCAACCGATAAAGTTCATGTTCTTCTATAGCTATATTGGATGCCAAGTGTTATCTGATCTGTACAACTTAATTTTGATTCTTTGTTCTTACTGAGTAAGAGCCGCTTGAACCAACTGATTATTAATTATCAATCGGAGCATCATTATTTATGGTGAGAAAATAACTAGAATTTAGAAGGGATGATAACCAATTAGTTCACTCATTATCGCTGCATTCACTTGCTATCAGTTGATATAATCGGCTCTAGCTGATGCACACCTCATCATCGTACTGTAATAACAATGATTTCATCGAAAATTGGTCGAAAATTGAAAATCAAAAAAGAAATATACATCGCACAATTGAACTATATTCATCCAGAACACCACCGACACGTGAATAATGATTGTTTGATGTTTTTTCAATTGCAGTCAGATCATAAGTGAGAGATTAGTCAAGGGTTTATATGAATTTGGACAGGTAGGATGCCCAGTAGATGGATAAAACTGACTCACACAACAAATCGCCGTATATCGGCCGCATATGAGTGAATTTTTCAGAATAAAAAAGTAAATTGCTTAAATTCTCATTTTCAATGCGTATCCTCTAATTATAATCATCTAAATTCTTCAACTTCAATTTTAGTTCATTTCGATAATGGTCATTCAATTTCCATTGTTCCTTTCGGCACAAGTAGTGAGTGCATCCCTTTCAAGAGCCTCGGACGTGTCACCACAACGAAGTGGAGAGTTTGGTAGGAGGGGGGTGGGGGGAGGGGTAACGTAGCGAGAAAGAAATATGCAAGTTGAGTTCCGCTTGTATACAGGTAGTCAATTGGGTAGGTCTATTTGTTATGGCCAGCGAAGATACAACTACCCGTCTCTTTGGTGGGGGTTTGCAATGCGTTGGTTGGACAGTATATTGAAGTGGGTGGTAACTCTATTTCGGTCGACCTTGGAATCGGTCGAGTTTGGACGGCTCGGCTAACGTCTTGTAAAATCAGTCGAGTTAGGATTCGGTCGAGTTAGGAATCGGTCGAGTTTGGATTCGGTCGACTTAGGATTCGGTCGAGTTCAGACGGCTACCATAGGGCTTTAATTAGGAATAGGTCGAGTTTGGATTCGGTCGAGTTAGGATTCGGTCGAGTTTGGAATCGGACGAGTTAGGAATCAGACGAGTTGAGACTGCCGTACTGTGGGCTCGGCTAACTGCTTGTAAAATCAGTCGAGTTAGGATTCGGTCGAGTTTGGATTCGGTCGAGTTTGGATTCGGTCGAGTTTGGAATCGGACGAGTAAGGAATCAGAAGAGTTAAGACTGGAATCGGTCGAGTTCGGACGTAGCCTACTGAGAGCTCGGCTAGCGGCTTGTAAAATCAGTCGAGTTAGGATTCGGTTGAGTTAGGAATCGGTCGAGTTTGGATTCGGTCGAGTTTGGATTCGGTCGAGTTGAGACATCGGTCAAGTTTGGATTCAGATGAGTTTGGATTCGTTCGAGTTTGGACGAAATCGAGTGTGATTTCGGTCGAGTTTGGAATCGGTCGAGTTTGGAATCGGTCGAGTTAGGACGTCCCCGTATAAATACACATAAATAGATTGTACGGTCAGCGTTGTCATTGGTTGTTTGTGTTAGTAACGTAGGATTCGTTCGGTTTCGTTCGGAAGGATAGTCTAGTTGTCATTTTCACTGCTAGAGTGCACCAGACACCAGCTACCAATAAATGAACACGTTATGTAAGCTCCGTTCCGCCTGCCGGCGGTATTCGCGAGAATTGAACCTAACCCAATAACCTAACTTACTGTCCGCAACCTGGCTTTGTCCACATAAAGGCGTTCTTCACTGCACAATGTTCTCACTCGTGGCGCTAGTGCGCCATAGCCCTGCACGGTCGACTTTTCAGCTGTTACAGTATTGTTATTGTGTTGTGGACAAATTTACATCTTGCAGTTTACATAACTCCGATCTTGGAAATTTCAACGGCATTCAATAGTGCTATGTTAGTGCCGTAAAATTTACCGTTAGTGCAGCTTTAGTTTCGCCGTCACGACGAATTCAATTTTCAGAACCAGCCCCTCATATCTCTGATCTTGAAAATTCCAACGGTATACGTTGATGCTACGTTAGTGACCGTTAGTGCCGTGAAAAAATCGTTGGTACAGTTTCGGTTTCACCCTTACGACGCGTTGTTAATGTGAGGGACCAACTTCACGCCAGCCCCTCACATATCTCCGACCTTGAAAATTCCAACGGCATTTGTTAGTGGTGCGTTAGTGCCCGTTAGTGCCGAGGAAAAAATCGTTAATACCTCTTCGGTTTCGCTGCTACGACGCGTTGTCAATGTGAGGGGCCAACTTCACGCCAGCACCTCACATATATATCTCCAATCTTGAAAATTCCAACGGCATTCGTTGGTGTTGTGTTAGTGCCCGTTAGTGCCTTGAACATTTTTCGCTAGTGCCGCTCTGGTTTCGACGTTATAACACGTTGTCCATGTGAGTAGCTGGCGTGAAGTTGGCCCCTCACATTGACAACGCGTCGTAGCGGCGAAACCAAAGCGGTACCAACGATTCTCTCACGGCACTAACGTATACCGTTAGAATTGTGAAGATCGGAGATATGTGAGGCGCTGGTTCTGAAAATGGAATTCGTCATGACGGTGAAACTGAAGCAGCACCAACGAAAAAATTTACGGCACTAACGAGCACTAACGTAGCACTAATGAATGCCGTTGAAATTTTCAAGATCGGAGATATGTGAAGGGCTGGCGTGAAGTTGGCCCCTCACATGGACAACGCGCTATAACGGTGAAACCAAAGCGGCACCAACGAAAATGTTTACGGCACTAACGGGCACTAACGTATACCGTTGGAATTTCGAAGATATGTGAGGGGCTGGCTCTGAAAATTGAATTCGTCATGACGGCGAAACTAAAGCTGCACTGACGGAAAATTTTACAGCTCTGACGGGCACTAACGCAGCACTAACCAATGTTGAAATAATATTTCCATATTCTGACATGTGACCGTACACGTGTGACAACTTCACGGACGTAGTCAACCATACATAAATCACTCGATAACATGGCTCATGAGCAGACAGTTACAAAACTAGGGCAGTCCGCTGCTAGCGCACTCTGTCCGGAGCTTCCTTCATATATAAACTCTAGAGGGACCAATTCAGAAAAATGAAAAAATCATTCACTGGCAGGATTCGATCACAGTTCCCTGGCATGGGAGTCAGCTGTGCTAACCCATGAGCTACAGTAGTCACGTTGTTAGAGAGCGTTATTTTGGCAATTTATAGTCATAGACCGAAACATCGCGGTCATGATATCACTGACCGTATTATTTATTCTAATAATAACTATTTAAATAATAATTTATAATCTAATAACCTTTGAAGATACGCCATTTATATTTAAAGAATTTTGTCTTATATCAACATTGTCACTTTATATTTTTGAACGAGTTATCTGTATCATGTAGACTGAAAATCTGGGACCAAGATCAGACTAATTGTTTCAATTGATTCCACATTTACTTCATGTCGAGAGGAGAGGAAACCGGGAGAGGCCTATGTGATTCAATTAACTGGGAAAATGCCATAAATGCGTTGTACTGTATGAGCGTGAGGTATGATTTTGACACATTTTATTTTTTTCTTCAAAACGGCTAACCCGATTGATCTGAAAATTTCGAGAAATGTGTGAAATCATAAGTTTAAACACCTCGCAGATTTTTTTTTTAAACAGCTATTTTCAATTTCATCTGCTATATGACATGCTCATGATCATTTTTGAATGAAATGAGGAAATTTTTTAGAAGTTCACTTTTACTTGATGCTCTACAACAGTACCCTGGGGCTGTTTGAGAAGATTTGCCAGGGCCGGAATATTTCCCCAGTCCGCCCCTTATGACATATGATGTTTTTTACTGGAAACAAAGTGAAGGTAGGCCTATGGATGTAATACCCCCGAAACAAAAAATACAAAATAACAATACAAATCGAATACAATCGACGTGCAGTACAGTAAAAGCAAACTAACCAAGTTAGTCCTTCATTCCACATTCTCCTGAGCACTTGCAGAGTGCTCAGGAGATAGCATATCAGGAGATAGCAGGAGATACCTATAGCAGATACTATAATAACAATTCCACAATTTCACAATCTGTTATAGGTACAATCTGCTATAGCTACAAGATTGTTATGTGGTACCGTCTAAGATTATGTTTTGAGTGATGAACCAGAGAGCCTTCATAACATATCACCTTATTTTCATGAAGAAGCCGATACGAGCATCTTTCTTCGTATTCAGAATGCAATTCAGAAAGGATTTTCAAAATATATTATTAGAATAATTGTAGATACAGACGTCGTGGTTTTAGCTGTATCAGCAGTTGCTGAACTTCGTTCAGTTGAGCTGTGGATTGATTTGGAAGTGGAAGGAATTATAGGTACATTGGTGCACATCTGATAGCTAGCTCTATATATAGGACCACATCGGTCGACAACTTTGCCAATGTTTCATTCATTATCTGGTTGCGACGCTGTTTCATCATTCTTCGGTGTCGGCAAAAAGGAAGCACCCTTCCAGACCTTACTGAATCTCTGATTGGATATCAAATCGAGCAAATTTCAAATGAAAATCAAAACAAAGCGAGACTGAAAATTTTTACCAAGAAACTTAGAACTCTTGAAAATATTCCCCCTCAAGTGCTGCATACATCAACATATCATGTGGGCTTCATACCAAGGGGGTCACGTGTGGGGACAGCTATTTCACAAAATACCAAGTTATCCGAGTCCTGAAGACTGGTGATGGAATAAGTAAGACAATAGTTGGGTGCCGTTCTGGTCAACTTTGCAAGACGCCCGACATTCATTGAGGGAACTAATTGCTCGATTAATTGAAGTGTCTTAAGTCCAACTTGGTATGCGGCTCTCTGCAAGTGCTCAGGAGAATGTGAAATGAAGGACTAACTTGGTTAGTTTGCTTGTATTGTACTGCGCGTCGATTGTATTCGGGCCTATCATTTCAAAAAAATGCTCGAAACAAATCGTATGTTATGCTTATGTTTTATTTATACTTAATTCATAATTGGGTTCATCGACGCACTCTACTGATGACTACGATCTATTGGCGTCGTTGAATGATTATGAGATGGTAGGATGATGAGATGAGAGGTTATTTCATTAGGTGTTTTTGGATGGTAGGAAGGAGTCGGTCGTGGTCTGTCGATAAGGAACCATCCCAGTATTGACCTGAACGACAGAGCTAGGGAAGCCACGAAAAACCCCTGTCAGGATGGTCGACCATGGCGAGAATCGAACCCCGGTCTCCCGAATGACGGTTCGGTGTATTAACCACTCGGGCCTCGGCCACTCGTCTCAGTTGTGTTATGCTTATTTACGAAGAAGGTTGGGGGGAGAGGGGGGCTGTAATAAGCAAAGCAGAACAATATATTCTCAGTTAAAACTGATGTTGTTTACATTTCTCTACATTTATTATCATATTAAAAACATTGTGAATGACCGCAAAATCAGCACAGTTTCGACCATCTAAGATAGAACGCTAATATATGAACAATTATTCATTACCTTCCGTATATGTTAGTGCTGCCAATACCAAATATGTTGATATACTTTCAATTCACTGCTAAATCTTCTTTTAGAGTGTAATTGGTTATTGACTGTAGAATTTACATCGCTTTCTAAGATCAAATTATCAGCTCTAATTGAGGAACATAAATCTAATGAAGACTTAACAAGTGACACATTTCTGTAAAAGATAGTATTAAAACATGAAAGTGAAAAATTCAATGTTTTAAATACAATTACTAGGATAATATGACTGGCTGAGCGAGACAGCGAGAACACGTATAGCACGGGTTAGACGATAGACGGGAAGGGACGAGCGGCGGCGGACGCGCTCACGGCCGCACTTCAACATGTTCAATAATTATTTGTGTAACAACTAATTGCGTCAATGTAACATATCATATATATTATCATGCAAAAATAATGAGGGATCTGAATAGTATTTTTTTGTATGGTGAGTTCTCATTGTTTCAACTTTTCTTGAGCAAAAACTGAAAATCTGAGATGCAGTGATTTTGTTTAACATTTTTTTTCTCCAACATAGTTGGCCTAATCCTCACGAATTAAATATTGTTATGAAGAACCACTTTTCTTCTTTCGTTTCATATCGAACATTTTTCTGTAACATACATAGTTGATGAGATAATAAATAAAAACCAAGCGCGCGCGTAGTGACAATTGGGGGTGGCGTACCGCCCCCCGGGGGCAGAACCCAGCCGACGTCCATATCCAAAATCATGTTTTTTGATGTCAAGAACAAGTCCTGAAAGTTTTATGCTTTAGTCACAAAATGCACAATAAAAGCTTTATTACATATACTATATATATATATATATATATATATATATATATATATATATATATATATATATATATATATATATATATATATATATATATATATATATATATATATATATATATATATATATATATATATATATATATATATATATATATATATATATATATATATATATATATATATATATATATATATATATATATATATATATATATATATATATATATATATATATATATATATATATATATATATATATATATATATATATATATATATATATATATATATATATATATATATATATATATATATATATATATATATATATATATATATATATATATATATATATATATATATATATATATATATATATATATATATATATATATATATATATATATATATATATATATATATATATATATATATATATAATATATATATATATATATATATATATATATATATATATATATATATATATATATATATATATATATATATATATATATATATATATATATATATATATATATATATATATATATATATATATATATATATATATATATATATATATATATATATATATATATATATATATATATATATATATATATATATATATATATATATATATATATATATATATATATATATATATATATATATATATATATATATATATATATATATATATATATATATATATATATATATATATATATATATATATATATATATATATATATATATATATATATATATATATATATATATATATATATATATATATATATATATATATATATATATATATATATATATATATATATATATATATATATATATATATATATATATATATATATATATATATATATATATATATATATATATATATATATATATATATATATATATATATATATATATATATATATATATATATATATATATATATATATATATATATATATATATATATATATATATATATATATATATATATATATATATATATATATATATATATATATATATATATATATATATATATATATATATATATATATATATATATATATATATATATATATATATATATATATATATATATATATATATATATATATATATATATATATATATATATATATATATATATATATATATATATATATATATATATATATATATATATATATATATATATATATATATATATATATATATATATATATATATATATATATATATATATATATATATATATATATATATATATATATATATATATATATATATATATATATATATATATATATATATATATATATATATATATATATATATATATATATATATATATATATATATATATATATATATATATATATATATATATATATATATATATATATATATATATATATATATATATATATATATATATATATATATATATATATATATATATATATATATATATATATATATATATATATATATATATATATATATATATATATATATATATATATATATATATATATATATATATATATATATATATATATATATATATATATTGTTACAACTTAGGTTCTATGGGGATGTATACACTAAGTTGTGGGATCAGGTTCGGGACCAGACTGGGTCTCACTTCTCAAAGAACTGAATGACATAGTTAAAAAGAGAATACTATTTAAGGCCGGCATTGGACACACACTAGTGTGCTTCCAAGCGGGTCTTTGGACACACACCAATGTGCTTCCAGGCGTGTCATTGGACACACACCAGTGTGCTTCCAAGCATATCTTTGGACACACACTAGTGTGCTTCCAAGTGGATCTTTGGACACACACCAGTGTGCTTCCAAGCATATCTTTGGACACACACCTTGTGTGTTTCTAGTCAGACCTTTGGACACACACCAGTATATTTCTACGGATAGGCTTCCCACCAGTATATTTCTACGAATAGGCTTAAAACCACACTTCATTTCAATTTAAATTATTTGATTTTAATAGAATAGTATTTCTTTCATTGGTTTGTTTACTTACAATTATACACTTTAGGCCTACTTGATACAAGTTGGTCAGAGGCAAATAACTATACTTCTAGGCTTGTGTATTTATTATGCATGTTATTAGGGGTAAATTAGTTTGAGTAAGCTAATCTCTGGAAGGTCACCAGTGTGAATATAATAGGCATGTTATTAGAGGCAACTAAGTGTGCTCCTAAGCTTTTCTTAAGAAGCACACTAGTCTGGATTTGATAGGCATGTAACTAGAGGTAAACTGAGACGAGTGGTCGCGTGACTATAGCGCACCGAAGTCATTTTAGGAGACCGTGGTTAGATTCCTGCTGTGGTCGAACACCCTGACAGAGTTTCTTCGTGGTTTCCCTCTGTCGTTCAGGTCAATACTGGGATGGTTCCTTATCAGGTCACAACCGTCTAATTCTCACTATCCAAAAACACCTTATAGAAAAACCTTCCTTCTCATATATCATTCAATGATGCCACTAGATTGTACTCATCGGCAGGCCTACTGTAATTGATTTTGGTACTGAGCGTCGTTAAACACAGTATGAAAAAACTAGCATGCTTCTAAGCTCGTCTTTAAAAATCACTTGTGTGGATTGATCTGTATTAATGGTTCATGTGCTGGACACCAAAGTAGTTATAATTCAAGTCATCACTTAATTGTTGGTGATTACAGAAATTATTGAATTCAAAATCTATGAAAAATGAATGTGAAATTGAAAGACTACTTTTTTACAGCATTAAAAGCTACCTGTGACTATCTGGGATTGTCATCCCAGCATATCAATCACCATAAATTTACTCCTAGGTTTTTCACGTCTAATGAAAGAAAATAAGAGAACACAATATTTTTTAAAGTCACTTTTATTTATTCAACAACAAAACACAACAAAGAATGAAACATTTCCTACTTACAAAAATTATAGCAATAAGATCCGGTTTTACCAACCGATTGTAAGTGGATTAAGCGATAATTAGCTCAACTGTTATCATCATTGCCCGTGGTCAGACATGCTAGTTTCGTACCATACATAATAATTAGTGGATTAGTACTTCACCAAGATTAGTAAAACCAGCCCTAAAAGCAATAAAAATCGTAAAATAACAAACTTGTAAAAGTAAAGTCCAAATAAACTATGTAAACAGAAAAATTATTTCAAGATATGAATCACAGATATTTATTCAAGTCACAATTGAGGGATGAGAGTTTGAATAATAGAGAAAAAAGGCACAACAATGAAATGACTGGCATGACTGTATTCATCAAGTTGAAACAGTAATATTCATGCACCAGACACACATTACGTGACTGGTTGCAAGACGAGCGGGTCAAGACAGGAATTTCAAAATTTCACCGAGGGTATGGCCGTACCTTAGTAGGCCTATGCTATTTGTTATGATGAATAATTAAAATTTTGGCAAAGTTTTTTGGTTTCTAAACAAAAAAATCTTCCTTACCCATAGATAACCCTCATGCATTTACTTAATATTCAAAAATTGAAAAATAAAAATAAACCAGGCATAGGCATAATAGCCTGACGCCTTACTGCCGAGCTAACCAGACGCATGAAACTAATGCTATGTAGTTAGAAGAATATCTGAACAATATCATCTGAGAGTCCTGTGAAATTCCTGTCATGACCTCCGAGTGTTGCAAGTCCCATTCATTTGATTGAAAAAATATACAACCAGTGCAACACATTCCTTTCTACATAACAAGATACGATGCAGTAAGAAGTCTAAAGATGATTGATGATAACAACCAACTCTAAAAAAGGCAGGCAAAATCTATGACACAGACAGAGAAATTATTTTAATATTCAAATCACAAATACTCATTCACAGAGAGTACAGGTATGGAAGTTGATAAATTAGAGATATAAGGTCCAACAAGAAAATAATTCAACTGATTCAAATTAAAGATATACCAACTTGGAAACAGGCAGGAAAACTTAATCAGTATTCAACAAGTGGAAACACAAAACATCAATAATAAAGGTACCATAGTTCAAAGAGACACGGCAACAAGTTATGTATGACGTTCACTCTACCACAGTCAAGTCGATTCTCATATTTGACAGGTAGTGTTGATACAAATTGTTTTGGCACACATGCGAACACAGGCAGCGGAGCTCTAACATACCGTAAAATGAGAGGTCATCATTGATAAAGTCGTCAATTTTGACATAGTTGAGCATATCACATGATGTCCGGCTCACTGTTGAAAAATCAGTCTTGCATAAAAGGTTCTTAAATACGGTTCAATGGTATTGAGTGTGAATGGTGTCGATGGACAGTTTCAAAACGTGTTGATAAGCGAGGCATAAGTCCGGTAGTGCCGTGTGAGCAGCGTGCACTCCCCGGTTGAAGGCTGAAGCAAACATTTCATACAAAGCATGATATGCATACATAGCATACAGTTGTGCCACATTCATTCAAATTCCCTGTAATTATTGAGAATTGAAATCACTAGTTACAACTTCAGAATGGGAAAAAAGTTGAATCCGATTCGCAACTGTAATTAATTTTAGTTCGATACCTCAACCGAGACCAGGACCTTTATGAAATTCGCTTTGTAGGTCTAATCGTATTCGTAACCTATAGAGAATTCAGTTCATAACTGTAACCTCTATCGGCCCCCGAGATATATATATATAATCGAATTGAAATGAAATGACAATCTAGGCAAGGTCGACAGTGAGCTTGACAATCGGTAGAATGTACGTCAAATAAATAGTTAGAAGCCAAACGTGGCCGCAATATACGTCATCACGGCTAGTTTGACGGACAGTGAAAGTTTTACTGCAAAGGCCATACCCGACGACAAACAGGGCTAGTCTGTGATTGGTTGGTTTTGCCGCTCGACAAATTTGTGCTGCCGTGGCTCTGTGAACGTACCTCAATGCACTAGACACATCATGTGATTCATTCAATCAAAATATCTGCGAAAGATAAAATAGATCAAAAGATGCGTATCTTCAGAATAGAATAAAATAAATTCTTCGATGATGATTTTAATTTATTTCTATAATGGTCACTCAACTTCTATTGTTCAATCGGCACAGGTTTAATGCAACCTTTCAGCTATGAACTCTTCGAGTCTCGGACTTTCACCTCAAAGGAGCAAGTAGTGGGAGTAACGTAGTGGCGAAAAACTCTGACGTCAGACATCTCTCCTTGACATGGACTTCAAGTACAGTAACTATTTTTGGCATAATCTACAAATGTATGGCTCAACTGAATGAATTAGGATGTCATCAAGATCCTCACATCTTTTGTGATAGAGACAATTACACTTGTCACATGCAACTAAATCTTTGTACACTTTCCGGTAGTTGCTATCCAAAGACGTAACTTGTGGCATCCTACACACGCAAAGGATACGTAAGTCTGTGATGACTGGCTTGACTCCCCTCGTATGCCCCTTGATTACAGAAGGAAAGGTAGTTATAATTCCAGTTTCAAAAATGGTTTGTAAATGTTTTCTCATTGTACTTTGTAATATTAAACCAGAATGTACCTCGCCATTGATGGCTAAGGAAATTGCATTTGCAATTGCAAAAAGTCCACAATCTGTAGAACCAGATTGCACCTGATTGACCTTCTTCCTGATTGTTATTGTATCCGAAACACTTTTTCTAATATTGGCAACTTGAACAAAAACGTCATGCAATCCAGAAGATAGCATGGAATCATAAACGTCCGTTGTATTTTCTGGACAAGAAATGTTAGTGGCCGTAACCCAATGATTGGAAGATTGTGCATGGAGAATCTGTATCATATTGGCAGCA
Organism: Brachyptera risi; assembly: GCA_964007535.1. NCBI lineage: Eukaryota > Metazoa > Arthropoda > Insecta > Plecoptera > Taeniopterygidae > Brachyptera > Brachyptera risi. The sequence goes on along the minus strand of CAXFZR010000010.1, from coordinate 138,039 downwards.
TTTGCCATGTGAAAACCAAGGCGCACACCATAGCAAGTATTTTGAAGACCACTCACATTTGGAATACATTTGGTGTACAGCATTAATATGAGCGTCATTTAGCATCTGGTTGCCTAACAGTTGATTTTTATCGTAAGCAGTAAGATTAAGTTTTTTTATCCAATAAACTGTAGGTTCCCCAACTAACGAGTCCTCATTTATAACGATAGACTCTACTGGCAATTTCTCATTAGAGACTGGAGCAATTTTCCTTGATTTTATTGCCGAGCCTGTATGTTGACTATAGGAATGTATGTCAACTATTTTACGCTTTGATACTCTTTTATCAAGTGCATGATTACTTTTGAGAGAAAATGAACTGACAACAGGTTTGCCTGAATTTACACTGGAAAAAATAGGGAAGAGCTTTTTGGTGTTCTTTGGTCGACCACGGCGCCTGCTAACAAAAGGAATAGTCAGAGTGTTTCTTATGGCTTGAAGAGGAGACAATATGGTAACATTAACCGAGGGTTGAAGTTGTGGGACTTTCAACTCTGTTTGGTCATGATACGGTTCAGGATCGTCAATATTTTCAGAATCTGAGTCCGTCTCACCTATCCTGCCGGGCTTGAAATTACGAGGCCTGAACACATTCAAGTTTGATTTTATCACATATGTACGATTGAGTCTTCTCTCAGATTCAGAATCATTCACAATATCAGAGTCTGAGTTTGTTACTGAGGAAGAATGCACAGCCAAATTGGAGTCTGATTTCAAAATGGTATTTTCAATGGTGTTTCTTGATAGACGAGATGGTATGTCGACATTGACTAAAGGTTGAAGTTGTGGGACTTTCAACTCTGTTCGGTCATGATACGGTTCAGGATCGTCAATATTTTCAGAATCTGAGTCTGTCTCACCTATTCTGCCGGGCTTGAAATTACGAGGCATGTACGCATTCAAGTTTGATTTTATCACATATGTACGATTGAGTTTTCTCTCAGATTCAGAATCATTCACAAAATCAGAGTCAGAGTCTGTTGCTGAGGCAGAATACACAACTAGGGGTAAATTTGAGTTTGATTTTAAAATGGTATTTTCAATTGTGTTTCTTGATAGACGAGATGGTATGTCGACATTGACTAAAGGTTGAAGTTGTGGCACTTTCAGTTCTTTTCGGTCATAAAAGGGTTCAGGATCATTTACAAATTCAGAATCTGAGTTTGTCTCACCTTTTCTGAACCTTGAAATAACTGGTCTTGCAATATTGTATTTTGATTTTGAAGTGAACATATTGTTCAATTTCATTTTAGATTTGGAATCCTCGTCAATATCAGAGTCTGATTCGGTATACGCGACGAATTTGGAATCTGGTATTGAAACGGTCGGGTGAGAGACATTTCCTTTGTTCAAGTTTACGCCTGGTGGTTTATTTTCGGGGGTATTTGAAGAAATATCCCAATATCGCTCTCTGTCTTCGATTTCTTTTACGAAACTCTTATGCTCAACTCCGGAAGTGAGAGAAAAGTCACGTTGAAGGTTGACAAAGAAATCGGAAAATCTAGCTAACCCCAATTCAAACTGAGCGGTGCCCAACGTGGATAAAAATGAAGCAGCACGTTTAAAATGTAATGTTGCTAAAGTAAACTTCTGCGATTCTGTTTGAGGTTTTTTCATAAATGATTGAATTACAGGGTTTGGCATTGCTGACGATGATACTGAACCGGATCCTGTTTGTGTTGATTCCAAAAAAGTTTTTTTAGTCCACCGCGGATCAACGAGACCAACAGTAAATATATCTAATTTCATTTCTTGTCTACTTTTGAATAAATGTGAGCAAGGAAGTCTATAATGGATACTGAAAGAGCAATTACATTTGGTATATTCCTTATTCATGATGTAGATTTTATCCTTAATTGTGACCGACCTATCTAACGCACTAAACACATAAAGTGTTGATTTTGATTTTTCAATTTGCTGGAATAATTTTTGTGTTATGTCATTTGTACATAATTTAGCAATCTGTACATGAACGTGATCTACACAGTCTATATTATAAGGAGTTTTGAGTTGTTTGAATGCAGCCAATTCAACAGATTGTTGGACATCTTGAGTATATCGAATCAAGCCCCGAATAGCCTTTGGTAAACGGTCAGTAGAATCGATAAAATCTTTCAGTTTTTGATTGTGGCTTTCTAGTCGATTATTAGTATTGTTTCCCAAAGTAGTTAAGCCTATTTCTCTTTTGGAATATTTCACCCAACGGTCTCTACACCCATCCCAATTGTCAATGAAGTATTGATATATTTCTGGAGGAGAAATATTATTCAGTCTGGCCAAATATTCATCATACTGTTCTCTAGAATCAGCATAAATCATACTGCACATAACACCAATAATAGTTTTTTTACTACCGGTATTCTTATTAAATACAGTAATACCATCGTATTTCTTTTTAACTCTTTCTCTGAAAATTTTAATAACATGGAAAATACAGTAAATTATATGACAATGAGGAATATTTTTACTAACAACATTAAATTCTACTTGGTCTTTGTCCATTACCATCACCTGACAATTCAAAGCTTCAGGAGTCAACTCAATAAATTTCTTAAATGCCTTATCTATAACTTCTTCCGTTTCAAGTTGAACAAATATATAACATACAGGACGCCCTCGCTCGTTACCATCCTCACACATAATAACATAAAGGGGGTAACCTTCAATATTAAGCCTATATGTACCATCAATCATGAGAACATCAGAATATTTGATAGCTAACTCCTTCATGCATTTAGTTTGAATTAGCAGGTAACACAATTGACCGTTCTCATCAGTCTCTACATGTACTGTGTTCCCATGTTCATTACCAAGATCTGCCACGTCATCAATCAACATTTGAGCATTTGTTCGACCCCCTGAAATTGTTTGCCTATATCTTTCTCTGATATTGTTAATGTCGCTAGATGGTACAGTTTTTTTAAATTTATCAAAAATTAATCTCTTAATCTCTTTCGTTTCCATTCTGTAATCAATAAATTGGCGAATTTCAACTTCTTCTTCTTGTGTTAGTTTTCTTTGATCTATGTAATGTTTAATCATATCAGGACCTACAGGGTGGTTATGTTGATCATTCAATTCAGAAATGCGGTAACAATTAGAATTAACATAAAATTTCACGGTCAATTTCACGGGACAACCATTTGCATTATACTTGAAGTTTCTTAAACCACCACCCTGCATTCTAGGTACCCGTTGATAATGTTTGCATTTATAGTTTTTTTGGTGCCAAGGAAATGAATCTAAATCACGTGATGGACCTTTGGTTACATATGAACCTCTAGTAGTCATAGGGTGATGCCCATTTCTTTTCCATTCTTCATATGCAGTATGAAAATCTTCAACTGAATGGTACAAAGAATCAAGTTCAATTGGTACAGTGCCATCCCTCCCTCCCCCGCCCTTCAACAAATGATGAATACGATTATTAGAAGAACAAAACAAACCTGAATCACACCTCTCATCAGCAGCCACCCTGTCGACTGCAGCCACCTTCTTTACAGCAGGCCCCCTGTCAACCGCAGCTACTCTCTTCACTGCCGCCACCCTATCGACTGCATCCATCTTCTTCACCGCAGCTACCCTGTCGACTGCAGCCACTCTCTTCACTGCCGCCACCTTCTTTACAGTAGGCACCCTGTCAACCGTAGCTACTCTCTTCACTGCCGCCACCCTGTCGACTGCATCCATCTTCTTCACCGCAGCTACCCTGTCGACTGCAGCCACTCTCTTCACTGCCGCCACCTTCTTTACAGTAGGCACCCTGTCAACCGCAGCTACTCTCTTCATTGCCGCCACACTGTCGACTGCATCCATCTTCTTCACCGCAGCTACCCTGTCGACTGCAGCCACCTTCTTTACAGTAGGCACCCTGTCAACCGCAGCTACTCTCTTCATTGCCGCCACACTGTCGACTGCATCCATCTTCTTCACCGCAGCTACCCTGTCGACTGCAGCCACCTTCTTTACAGTGGGCACCCTGTCAACCGCAGCTACTCTCTTCACTGCCGCCACCCTGTCGACTGCATCCATCTTCTTCACCGCAGCCACCCTGTAGACTGCAGCCACCTTCTTTACAGCAGGAACCCTGTTGACTGCAGCCACCTTCTCGACCACAGATACTCTTTCGACCGCAGCCACCCTCTTCACAGCCGGCACTCTTTCGACAGTGTCGGTTGTTGTCATAGGCCGCTTCATTGTCCCTGCCCTACGAGTCAAATCTGAAATACCGGTATACAAGTAACACATATTGAATTACCGGTATTGAAATTTTTTAATCATCAATCCAACTTTATTATATTTCAATTAATTCTGATGACAATAGATCAATTTCCTCACCATCTGGTTTTGACATGGGTTTTCCAAGTGGAGGGAACTCGTCTACTACTCGTTTAGGCCTGACACGTGCTGAAAATAAACAGAAGAGACAAATGTGATGTTATGTAGTTGAGCCTACCAAGAGAGAATTTTCATCAGATACCGGTACGGTACAGTGACGATTGAAAGGAGAAAAAAATGAATTCTTACTATTCATTGCAGTTGAGGGTTGAACAGTCTTTTCAGTAGGCCTACTACCACTCATGGCACACACCTCAGCCCAAGATGGTGATGGCATTGCTAATGTAGCATTGGTGGCAGCAGAGGCTGAAGGATCAGGCAGAGAAGGAATCAATGTTTTGATCATCTTGACAGGCCTCTTAACTGCGTTCTCGTAGAATTTCGACATGTAGACTAGGCCTTTTGGTGATATATGGAGCCCATCACGGGAAATGAAGGATCGATCTTCCAGGTATTTCTCCCACATATTTACAAATTCTACTCCACGTCTGGTGCACATCTCCCGCAGCAAGATGTTGGTAGCTGCGGCAACAGTATTCAAACCTGAAACATTTTTGTAAGGAGCATCAGGGAACATAGAAGAATGTCTCGGAAGAATTCCGGAAACGATTAAACGGGCAGTGGGGTTGATATTGGCCATTTCATCTAAGAGGTCTTCATAATGTGACTGAATTGACTCAGAACTATCACGGGGTGTGTTATTAGTGCCAACATGCAGTAGGATGGTGGACACTTTGAATACATTATGGGCAATAAATGGAAGTATATTATCTACCCTTTCACCGGAGAAACTCGAGCAGATAACATCTTTCAGTGTAATGTACCCAGAAAGATATTTCACCTGAGAGTCACCAGCAATAACAGTAGACATTATAGGGGCCTACAGTGAGAGGACGACAAGAAATTAACTAAAGGATAAAAATGAAAAGAAATTGAAGAAAGACAAGAAACTATTATTAAAAACTTAGCTTGCTATTGTAGTCAACACTCCAACTGGCTGAATCCTTCAGTGGTTTCCATCTAATTCTTTATTGCACTGATTTGGTTCATTCTGGAAAAAATGGTAAAATTGAATATGTACATTATTGTTAGGGGGCCTACCGGTATAGGCCTACGTTTTGATATAAATACCGGTACATTATCGGTGCCGGTGAGGCCTCTATAGCCCCTACTCGTTTTCCTAGGCAATTGAAACTCAATGCCTAGGCCTACCCTGCAACATAAAAAAGGCTAGGGCCTAGACCTACAGATTGTTATAGGCATAGGGCCACTACAAACTACAACTAGAAATTCAATGGCCTATGCCTATTGGTAAATGATAGGTTGACATTCCCAGCCGTAATACTTACTATTAGGGTCAAAAAGACATAGGACTACAGGGCTTCATTAACAAGGCTATAATTATAGCCTTGTTAATGAGCTCGTTTGTGTTGTGTTCTTATTTCAATAAATAAGAAAAGGTTAATCGAAGAAACTCACATTTATTAATTCAGGTTACACACGTCCGTACAGGTTGACAGCCAGTTAACAAGACACCCTTTACCGTCCAACCTGGCCCTACCCGCACAGACACTCAATCATACCAACATACTAATACTGGTATGGTGTGCATAGCCACCGCCTATGCACACACGTACCATCATGAGTTACATACTACATACATAACACTCCTTCCCTTTTTATTTATTTATTTTTTCAAAGGGATTACAGTGATCCTAAAATTAAACATTTTATAAATCAATAATCATAATAATTATAATAACTCCATTTATACTTATAAATCCAGTTTAACAGGCATTTTCCTGGCCCTTTCAGACCGTCGTATAATAGGTGTACAAATTTCCTCAGTTCCCATGCTATCTGGGGCCCTGAGAGGCGAGGACCTGGTTCTAACTTCTGATTCCATTATAACTTCTGGAGATTTACTTTTTCTGCCTATGGTCCCTGGTTCACATGGTACTTCAGGAGTCTTAACTTTGAATGGAGAACGTTGCCTTGCCGGTTCTCCAACATCATTGTGTTTATTCTTATTACAATCAACATAATCTTCATCATACATGTTAGTGACCTTTGTAGGCCTACTATTATCACTAGTAAGCACTGAATATTTCAACTGATTACAGTGACATAGCCTAATTCGACCGTCTACACTAACTAGATAAGTTACAGGGCTTATCTTTTCCTTAACTTCCCCTTTTTTCCATCGTACACCTGGTGTTCGTTGAGGACCAGTTACCTTGACTAAAACCTGTTCTCCTACCATAAACTCTTTCGGTCCTTTGGCAAAATGTTGGTTGCGTTTGAACATTACTTCCGCGCTGGCTTTTTGTAAAGTTACTCCTACATTTGGACTCAACATACTTAACTTGGTGCGTGGTTTATATCTAAACATCATTTCAGCCGGAGACGAATTAGTTATGGTTGTCGGAGTATTCCGAAAATGAAACAAAAAGTTATCTATTCTATGCTGTAAGGTTAGATTAGATTGTTTATTAAGCTTATCCGTAGTAATATGATACTTGGATAGAACTTCCTTGACTGTCCTGACATTTCTTTCGGCTAGACCATTCGACGCAGGGTGATAGGGTGGACTATGTGCTAACCGTATACCATTAGACACACAGAATGTTTTTAGCTCTTCAGAATTGAACGGTGGACCATTGTCCGAGACCAAAAGCTCTGGAAAACCGAAAGTAGCAATTACATTTCTTAGCTTTTCAATTACGTGTTTGGCACTTGTCTGTTGCATTGGCCACACCTCAAGCCACTTCGAGTAACTATCGACTAGCACTAACAGCATAGTGCCTTCCAGTTTAGCAAAATCTAAATGCACTCTTTGCCAATGCCGATAGGGTGTAGGCCAATTATGCAAAGGACCTTGCTTGTCTGACGGGCGCGACAACTGACATGCCTCGCAACTGAGAACCATGATTTCTATATCACCATCGATCCCCGGCCACCAGATATGGCTTCTAGCTAACGCTTTCATTCTCACCACTCCTGGGTGTTGATCATGTAGTAAGGACAAAACATGATTACGTAATTGTTCTGGAATTATGACCCGATTTCCCCAAGTAAGACAATTCTCGTCGATTGATAACTCGCTTTTGCGACTGAAATAAGGTTTTAACCCAGGATCTATCACTTCACTGCTAGGCCAACCCTGTTGTGTTGATAGCATTACCCTTGACAGGACAACATCTTTTGCACTATAATGCGCTATTTCCTTGGCTGTACATGGGAAATCCGAAAATGACGACTTCCACTCACTACAAACCCACTTGACTGCGGAAAACTGACAACGTTGCTCCTCTACTGACTTACTAGGCATCGGTAACCGCGACATCGCATCGGCATTAGCTAACTCTTTTCCTTTACGGTATTCAATATGGTACATATACGCAGATAAAATTATGGCCCAACGTTGCAACCGTGCTGCAGCTAATGTCGGAATACCCTTCTTACTACCTAGTATGGCCCTTAACGGAGAGTGATCGGTGATCAAACGAAATTTATGCCCAAAAATAAATTTATGAAATCGTTTCACCCCGAATACGATTGCCAAGGCCTCTTTCTCTACCTGCGCATAGCCTTGTTCAGTTTTGCTTAAGGTTGACGAAACGAACATCACCGGTTTCTCTACCCCGTCAACCACATGCGATAACACTGCGCCTACACCATAATGTGACGCATCACATGATACAACCATCTCCCGAGTTGGATCATATGGTACTAAACACTGACTACTCACGAGTAATTCCTTACTCACTTCAAACGCCTTTTGACATTCTGCTGTCCAGGCCCATTTACTTCCCTTCTCAAGCAGTTTATGTAGGGGTTTGATTGAACTTGCTAGGTTTGGAAGAAATCTATTATAAAAGTTTAACAAACCCAAATACGACTGTAGCTGAGCTACATCTGATGGTGCTGGGGCCTTAACAACGGCCTCCACCTTGTTTGGATGCGGGTGAATCCCTGATGAGTCTAACACATGACCAAGGTACTCAACTTCTGATTTGAAAAACTTGCATTTTCCTAAATTAATTCTGATATTATGCCTTTCCAACCGTTCTAACACCATTTCCAAGGTTTTCTCATTACCTTCCGGTGTTTCACTTACAATGAGTACATCATCTAAGTAACACTTTACATTTGGAATACCACACAAAACTTGATCCATTACACTTTGGAAAATAGCTGGTGCGGATGTAATTCCATAAGGTAATCGAGTAAATTGATACAGGCCTAAATGAGTGTTGACAGTTAATATTTCCTGGGCTTTTTCTGATATTTTCAGCTGTTGATATGCATTACTTAAATCTAATACTGTAAATACCTTTGCATTACCCAGTGAGGCAAAAATATCATCCACCCGTGGTAACGGATAGTGCTCAGTGTCGACATACCGATTCACGGTTACCTTAAAATCTACACATAGTCTGACAACGCCAGTTTCCTTTTTCGGAACTACTACTAATGGTGAAGCCCACTGACTGCGTGACACTTTCTTCAACACACCATTTTGTTCCAACTGTTTCAACTCTTTTTCCACTAATGGTTTTACAGCATATGGTACCCCATATGCTTTGTGGAAGATAGGGGTTGCATCCTCTTTCAACACTACATCGGCCACAAAACCTATAATGCTACCGGAGGTATCTTTGTTAAAAACTCTTGGAAATTTTTCTCGTAAATCTTGTACCTTGTTACTACATGACTCGGTTACATTCAAGGACTTGACAGCAAGATGGAATTTTGACAAATCATCTCTCCAATTTGGAGTTAGCACGTTCAACCATGGACGCCCTAACAATGGTATAGTATCACTATGTTTACTACTTCCCATAGCCACCACTATCAGGTCTAGATTATGAACTGCATTGATACCAATCACTGACACAGTGATCTTGCCTACTACACTTCCCAGACCACCAAAAACTGATTTGAGTGTAATCTGAGTTTTACTCAGTGGAACATTCCTAAAATGTTTGAGATAACATTTTTCTGAAATAATGGAACAGGCAGCACCGGAATCTACCTCCATGTCTATCACTTTACTGTTAAGCTTCATCTTAACTATCAAAGGCTTATCAACTTTACCAATTACTTTGATATTTTTTATTTCACCCATATCAAAATTGACGTCTTGATCTGACTCGCTGTCCTCTCCTTCACTGGATTCCTGTTCCACTTTCTTCACCTTGCTCCGACTTTGGCACATTTTAGACGTGTGACCTTTTCGCTGACAGGTGAAACAGGTCCACTGACGAGCTGGGCATGTTGACTCCTCATGTTGTCGACCACATCTGCGACACTTGGGATCCATGCTGTGTGCTTGACTCGATTTAGACTTGACTGGTAGCCGACCGCCATCTGACCCATGAGACTGTGAGCTGGAAGGCTTGGACTGTTGACCTTGACGTGACTGCCTTTGAACCACTTTTTTTACATCGCTTAATACTGATACAACGCGTGCGTTATCTCCGGCTGACTCGAGGCCTCTTGCTACTTTGCAAGCTTTGGTAAATGTAATGTTATCTTCGCAATTTAATAACTGCTTGCGGATATCTTCGTTTTTTACCCCACATACAAATCTGTCTCTAAGCGCTCTGTCCAAGAAAGCACCAAATTCACACGTACTGGCTAATGACTGCAATTGCTCAGCGTATTCTATAATCGATTCCCCCTCTCTTTGGTTTCGATTATTAAATTTAAACCCTTCCACCATCACAGACTTTACTGGTGTGAAGTGCGCTTGTAAAATGGCCTTGAGTTCTTCATACGTTTTAGAACTAGGTCGAGCCGGACTAACCAGTGATCTAATTGTCCTGTAAACCTTCGCCCCCATCTGTTGTAGGAATATAAACTTCTTCTTATCTTCTTGAACAGTATTAGATTCAAAAAATAACTCTAACCGCTCAACATAAATGTCAAATTCCTCTACTGATGGATCAAATGTTTCAACTTTCCCGAAATAGGAAGACATATTTCCTTTACCTACACTAGAATGTTCGTCAGCCGTCATTACGCCCACTTGTCGCGACCACGCGGGTCACGAATTGAATTCGGCAATATTTGCACAATCCTAGTAAATTTTTCGTTGAAAGTTTCTACTTTGGTTCTAAAACCCTCGTCGCCAAACTGTTGTGTTCTTATTTCAATAAATAAGAAAAGGTTAATCGAAGAAACTCACATTTATTAATTCAGGTTACACACGTCCGTACAGGTTGACAGCCAGTTAACAAGACACCCTTTACCGTCCAACCTGGCCCTACCCGCACAGACACTCAATCATACCAACATACTAATACTGGTATGGTGTGCATAGCCACCGCCTATGCACACACGTACCATCATGAGTTACATACTACATACATAACAGTTTGAAGACTCTAGATCTAGGCCTCAATGTTGTAAAAAGAGCCTAACCTCTAAAAATGAGGGGAAGCCCAAGGGCCTTGAATGTGTTCAATTTTTTAAAAATGTCACTTACCGGTAGTTTTTTCTACTCCATTTTTGCTGGTTACTCTTCTTTAAGATCACTTCACCGATCAATGTTTTCAATGGGTTTTCAATATAAACCTTGACCTACTTATATTTATAGTAGGATTATAGGCTACTAAATTCTAGGTCTGGTTCATTCAAAATTCCAAGAAATGAGTAGGCACGTAGGGCCTAATATGGCCGACTTCCAAGCTTTTGCCTCCCCTAACATAATGAGCTCAAAAGTACAACTTTATTGTGAATTTATGATAATTAAGGCCAATAACTTCTTTCATCACGTAATTCAAATAGTATATTTCTGAGATCGTGTACAAGAAAAATAAGTACAAGTGTGTGTCCAAAGGCATGTCTGGACACACACCAGTGTGCTTCCAAGCGTGTCTTTGGACACACACTGGTGTGTTTCCAGACATGCCGTTGGACACACACTATAGTGCGACCACACTGGTGTGTGTCCAAAGGAATGTCTGGACACACACCAGTGTGCTTCCAAGCATGTCTTTGGACACACACTGGTGTGTTTCCAGACATGCCGTTGGACACACACTAGTGTGTTAGCAAGCACTCCGTAAAAATAAACCCACCCAATTATAGGTCCTACTCCTACCGTATAACAGTTGAGGTCGCCAGAGTGGGGTCGCGATGAAGATGCTCGTTGGAAGGTCGTCGGAGTCTAGGTTCTCCCCTCTCGTTCGATCTTCGGGGTCTGTCGTGATCACCTGTCTCCCTTGAATCACTTAGATCAACTCCCAGGTCAGAATCTCATTAGAAGTCGCTACCCACCCGGCCATCGGTAGTACCCAGTTCTGCGCCTGCGCACTCCCGCCGGGTTCTAGGTAGGCTACCCGCTTAGCGTAGATGTTATGAGGCTAGCGGGTTCCAGGGTTGACGGGAATAGACACTGTGGTGGCCTATGATGGAACTGAGGTATAGGTGTGGAATTGCGCATACACGTACAGAGGAAAGAAGGATAGAGGGTAAAAGGTCTAGGGGTCTCAGGTGAGTGGCCATAGAGATACGTATCTTCATGACACACCTCCACCTCCCTTGAAAATCGTCCCGATTTTCCGTCTGGGACACTCTATTCTCCATCCAGAACCAATTTCTGCTCAGGTACCGCTGGTCGCATACTCTCTATCACTTGGTTGGGGAGTCCTTCTTTCTTCACAGGATCTATCCGTCTTCAGTGTTCTCTTCAACTCGATGCCACTCTGACGTCCCTCACCTGCTGGAACTACCTAGGCGGCCTTCATAAATCCCATGAATTAAAATGACCCCAATAGTAACAAATTGGTGATACAATATACATTAATCCAATTGAAGGTTCCAGGGAAAATACATGTTTTCAGTAGGTATAATAATTCCATATATCTCATTATATATCTGAAAATGTAACGTTGCTACAAGAAAAAAGAGAGAACATTCATCCTAATCAATAATTATGATAATACCCACAATAATGGTATGAAAAACATAGTGAATAATGTTAAAATAAGCACAAAGATTTGTCACTTCACTTATGAAATAAATATAGAATGTCACATTAGTGTCTATATAAAAACAATGTCGTGATAAGTCCAGTGGAGATGAATCTGTCAAATATTACCCCATCATAATCATGTTATATTCACATTATTGAAGTGTAATACGTAGTGGATCATGCTGAAATATAATCACATGTAATTGTCACTTTCACTTATGAATTCGATATTGAATGTCACATCAGTGTCCATAGTGACAACAATGTCATGGTAAGTATAGTGGAGATGAATCTTTCTTCTGAATGTCTTTCATTCTTCATCACTATCACTATATGCACTTTCAAAAAGCAGACGATTCACTGGTACATTCCATGGACCATCGCCATCCGACTTCTCTGACGGCGATCAACTGTTGTTTTCCTTATACAAAATAGATCCCCAATAAAAATAATATAAATTGTGAAGCAAATTTTGACATCAACGTCAAGGAGGACAAAAAAAAAAGAATAAATGCATTAATAATTATGTCATTATGTGTTCATTAAGAAAGAGGTGGTAGTTTGAGACCTAGTCCCTCCCACACAATGATGGCTGCTGAGTGTACGTGCTTTCTCTGTTATGGTTGACAGATTGTATGCCTTTATCATCTTTCCCTATCAACGACACCTACACACACATGGCTCAGTTGGCTCTCATTGGATGGCAAGAAGAAGATTACCATATACAAACTAGATATCCACCAACCACCTAATCATAAAACTAACAACTATGTACTCGCCCTGTTAGATCTATTGAAATAAATCAAAATCAAAATCGAACAATAGGACAAATTGAATCCAAAAATTGCAATTAAATTAATTTCAATTTTTCCACATAGACCTAAAAGATATACATTCACATCATGTACCTGATTTACATAAGTTCCAAAGATACAAATACATCAATATATACATTTTGTTGGAACCGAATTAATTCACCCAAAGTCAACGGACATCATCGACCTTGAATTGGTTTCATCAAATTTCATTTACATGGTTTGCAACCGTGGTTCAATATAATGACCTGAGAAACTGTGTCGTATTCTAGCTACCATGAACTTTGTTGATGAGAATACATATCGTATTTTAAATATATTGCATAATACATCAGATTTCCCCACATCAGCACCTAGAGTCATTTCATCAGGTGTGAATTGCTCATTCATATCCCGTGAGTCGATGGACTTGAAACGCCTGACGCGTCTCATGTCAATACTACATGTTGCAGATCGCACGATCATGTGTGCTGACACATTCAAGAACAAAAAACTAACAAATATTCGATTACAGAGTGGAGACAGAAAATATCGCATAGCCAATATCTTGTTTTGTATAGAGGTGTCTACTTATAAAAAAATGCTCGTGTTAAAACAATTGACATGTCACGACGTTAAACAAACTGAAGCCCTACCCTCAAGAAGTTGATAATTAAATGCCGGTATAATTGAAATAACAATACACAGAAAAAAGAAGTTTTTTTTTGTACGAAAACAAAAAAATAGAACCGAAAAAAAATGCGAAACGAGTACCGTACTATCCCAATTTTTTTCTCAGGCGTGCACTCCCAAGAAACAAATATAGTGTAGTGTCAACCAATAATACAAATAATTTTCTCCGTGCACATGGAGACTACAAAATGTACTATTAGTATTTTTTTCGTTTTGTTTGATGAAAATGAATAAAATCAGAATTGAAAATTACTATTTGTGAAAGCTACATTATTAGACGTCGTGAATGTAAACTATACCAATAGTTGGGAGCGACCCTACTCACAACACCCATAGCCCATGACACCCCTAAAATCCCATTTGTTATGATTCACCCATGTGTAACCTATAACATTCAATTCACTCGACTCCGTAAAACAAACCCACATTCAAATCAAATCAATTTGATTGAAATTACTTGAAAAGTTTTTTGCTCTGCGTGTTGCTACATCACGCCGACCTTGTGACGTAAACACTGTATACGAGACACTGATTCTCAGTCACTATACTGAAATATTATTCCTACATAATTTCACTTTGAAAAGAAATACAAGACACACCTTTTCTAGCATACTCACTTCCAACAGAGTAATGTACAATAATATATGAAAAAAAAAACGTCTGAAGTTACACCACGTGTATAGTATAAGTAGTAACTATGAATTTCTAAAATAACATCTGTAATTATAACTCTATGATGATAATTATAACTATAATAACTTCATGGATCGTCTACCCACATTTTTATTCATTCACTGATTTCTCCCCTAAACGCCAATCATCTGGAGAAAAGAATGGTTTCAACCTACTGACATGAAGGGTGTCTTTAACTAGCTTTCTACCCTTTTTGATCATGACCACGTAGTTGAGGTCAGATAACCTGCGAACGACACGATAAGGACCTCTCCATCGTTTTTGGAGCTTATCTGATAGACCCACTTTTCTTGTCGGAAAATAAACTTTCACCAATTGATTGACCTTGTATTCTGCGTGTCTATGTTTACCGTCATATCGTTCTTTCTGTTTTCCTTGGGCTGACTTTATTCTTTCAGCCACGAGTTTACGGGCATCGTTGACTTTAGTTATCACGTCCTGTGCATCCTCTGTCAAATCCAACCCTTGTCGGAGAGACACGTCTATAGGCAAGACTGGCTGACGACCGTATAGTAGGTAAAAGGGGGAGTAACGTGTGGTTTCTTGGGTTGCCATATTATAGGCAAATGTCACTAGATCTACGAAGTAGTCCCAATCGTTGTGCGCCGAATTGACGTACATTGAAATCATTTGTGCCATTACCCCATTGAATCTCTCTACCAATCCGTTTGTGCTTGGTTTGTAAGACGTGGTGAATGAGCTCCGAGTGCCCAACCCCTGTAATATACCGGTAACTAGACTCGATTGGAAAACTTTGCCCCTATCTGTCAAGATTTCCTTAGGGCAGCCATGTTTACAAATGACATGTTTTACAATAAAGTCAGCCACATCGGCGGCTCCTCCTGTAGGTAGGCATCCGGTTACGGACCATTTTGTTGTATAGTCTGTACAACAGATCACGTACCTATTACCTCTGTCTGTTTTTGGGAACGGACCTAGAATGTCACACCCACACAATGTGAACGGTATAGGGCCTACTGGTATTGGCGTAAGAAGCCCAGCTGGTCTAGTTTTGGGTGACTTCTTAGCCTGACAACTTGGGCAACTAGCCACGTATTTTTCTACCTCTTTAGCCATCCCTTCCCAGAAGTACTTTCCCCTCAAACGACCAAGAGTACGCATATATCCTAGATGGGCTGACGTGAGTGCGTCATGCGCATGAAAGAGAACCTCGTATTTCAGACAGTCAGGAATTACTAAGAGTTTGGTATCCCCCTTGTGAGCGTAGTTTTTTCGGTACAACAACCCTTTATCCAAAACGTAGCTTCTCGTCTGTCTACGTATCTTCGTAGTAGCCTTATCGGGGTCTAACAGAGCCTCTCTCAATTCTCCCAGCTTGTCATCCTCCTGTTGTAGTCGTGCTATGTCGGAAATGTCTATCGAAAAAACTTTGACCTCATCGTCGCCCTCATCCCCCTTGCCTTCGACTGGTGAACCCTCATCGAGTGGGTACCGCGATAAACAATCCGGTCCCATATGCAATGTGCCGGGCTTATGGCGAATTTTGAAATCGAAGTCCTGTAACATAATGCTCCATCGAGCTAATTTCCCTGACGCGTCTGTGTTATTTTGAAGGTAGCATAGGGCACTGTGGTCACTAACGATGGTGAAAAAACGACCCCAAATGTACGGGCGGAATGTCCTGAGCGCAAAAACTATTGCTAGACACTCTTGCTGTGTAGTATTTAGTTTCATCTCTGCGTCTGAGAACTTTTTCGACGCGTACGCAACGGGATGAAGTTCGCCCTCGAAACGTTGTTGTAAAATTGCACCCACCCCTTTCAGACTAGCGTCTGTATGAATTTCGATATCATTATTGTCCTTGAAATGACGTAGAATAGGACCGGCAAGTAATTTCGATTTAAGTTCTCTGAAAGCTTCTTCCTGTGCTTGTCCCCAAACAAATTTGACATTTTTCCTTGTTAATTCCGTTAACGGCGCTGCCAACGTCGAAAAACTTTGCACGAATTTGCGATAAAAGTTTGCGAGGCCTAAAAATGATCGAACGTCTTTGAGTTTTTGGGGTGTAGGGAATTCGGAAACCGCTTTAAGTTTGTCTCTGTCCAGAGCGATGCCGAAGCTGTCTACCACATGACCTAAAATTTTTATTTTCGTGTAACCGAAAGTGCATTTCGCTGGATTCAACTTGAGACCGGCCTCTTTGAATCTCTCTAGTACCGCTCTCAGGCGATCTATGTGCATATCGAAGGTTGGCCCCATAGTCACTACATCATCGAGATAGCACAATGCGGAATTCCATTTTAAACCCGAAAGAACAAGGTCCATAGAACGCTGAAAAAGTGCTGGCGCAACAGCCATCCCAAAAGGAAGTCGGTTAAATTCCCACAGGCCGTCTGGTGTTATGAATGCTGTCAGGTGTTTACACTCTTCAGCTATGGGTAATTGCCAGTATCCTGAGAAAAGATCCAACGTCGAAAAGAACTGGCTTCCATTTAGATATGAAAGTATGTCGTCGATTAACGGAAGCGGGTACGAATCGGGTTTTATCACGCGGTTAAGGCCCCTATAATCGACACAAAATCTCCAATCTCCCGTCTTTTTCTTAACCAAAACACATGGACTAGCGTAACCTGAACGTGATGGTCGTATGATGTTATTTTCCTCCATTTGTTGAACTTGCTCCCTTATAATTTCCCTCTCCTTCATACTGACCCGGTAAGGGGGTTTATGTACGGGTTTTTGATCTAATAGGTCAAAATGGCATTCTCCCACAGTTGTTGATCCCATGTCGTCCAACGACCACGCAAACTGATCATAAAAATAATTAAGGAGGCTTGTTAGTTTTTCTGTTTGAATCGCATCTAAATCTGGGTTTATGTCCACCTTCCCTGTTACGTCGGAAACCGCAACATTCAAAATTTCGGGAACCGGGAGATTCGGTGAGTCTAAGGAAAATACCTCCCCATTGTCGAACGCGACTTCGACGTTTCGAGTTTCGTGTGCGAGCCACACCTTACGCTTGCCATACGAAATAGTTGCTCCTTTTTTTTCGGAAAAATCGTTACCAAGTATACATTCTGTTGACAAACCTCGCACGGCTATCATGGGAATAATAAATTTAACATCCCCTATTTCCACTGTAGCATCTACCCTCCCTATGACTTTCAAAGTTGAATTATTTGCTGCACGTAAAATCAAGTTTCGGACAGGTGTATGAATTAAATCCTGAACTAAGGTCTCGTCCACACAAGACACTGCCGCTCCCGAATCCAAAAGTGAACTAACATCCTTGTTTTCAACTTTCGTCTTGATGTGAAGCGAACCCATCGTCCGTATGACCACAACCTGCAGTTCAACGCCCTGATCTTCAGTTTCTGTTTCCTTATTAGAGAATGGGTAAAATGAACGGAAGTTTCGGATGTAATCATCCCGGTCTCGCTTGATTGACTCATAAAACTCAGGACTCCTGTATTTAATCTTACCCACGGACTCCCCTCCTGACTGAGAGCCTATGGGGAAGAGTTTCCCCCCCCCATTTGAGTGTACAGCCTCCTGTTCATCCTGATCGCACATGTCCCTCGCGTTCTGTAAATTGGGACATTTTAAAATATAATGGCCAACCTTGCGGCATAAAAAACAAGCAGGCCTCCCTGTATGACTGCGCTGTTGACCCCTGTCATCCCCTTGATTGGGAACAGACTTATTTTTTGAAAACCCCCCATATTGTGACCTGAAATTAGTCCGTTGTTGA
>CAXFZR010000010.1:42286-114786 GCA_964007535.1 Brachyptera risi | reverse complement strand
TTCTTCACGATCTAGTGATACCAACCTAGGTGACCCAACTCGGGTCTTGAAAGTGAAATATTTCCGGGGTCAGGGTCACAATTGCCTGGAGCGCAACTATCGCTTTTAAATCAGACTACGGTATATAAAACAACAATGCTATGTACACGGCTCAGAGGAATCATAATGTCAGTAATATGCATTTGTTTTTTACGAAAATGATAGATTTTGTTAGTTCAACAATTGCCACTCTTATCCACATCTAGTTACAAGGAAATCCGCTAAATCGTGTCAGGCAATCGGGACCATTAGCTGTGAACTGACCGCAAGAAACCACAAATGCCTTCCATGTTATCAGTATGTGAGTTGGCCACTCTTATCCACATCTAGTTACAAGGAAATCCGCTAAATCGTGACAGGCAATCGGGACCATTAGCTGTGAACTGACCGCAAGAAACCACAAATGCCTTCCATGTTATCAGTATGTGAGTTGGCCACTCTTATCCACATCTAGTTACAAGGAAATCCGCTAAATCGTGACAGGCAATCGGGACCATTAGCTGTGAACTGACCGCAAGAAACCACAAATGCCTTCCATGTTATCAGTATGTGAGTTGGCCACTCTTATCCACATCTAGTTACAAGGGAGTCTGCTAAATCGTGACAGGCAATCGGGACCATTAGCTGTGAACTGACCGCAAGAAACCACAAATGCCTTCCATGTTATCAGTATGTGAGTTGGCCACTCTTATCCACATCTAGTTACAAGGAAATCCGCTAAATCGTGACAGGCAATCGGGACCATTAGCTGTGAACTGACCGCAAGAAACCACAAATGCCTTCCATGTTATCAGTATGTGAGTTGGCCACTCTTATCCACATCTAGTTACAAGGGAGTCTGCTAAATCGTGACAGGCAATCGGGACCATTAGCTGTGAACTGACCGCAAGAAACCACAAATGCCTTCCATGTTATCAGTATGTGAGTTGGCCACTCTTATCCACATCTAGTTACAAGGGAGTCTGCTAAATCGTGACAGGCAATCGGGACCTTTGGCTGTGAACTGACCGCAAGAAACCACAAATGCCTTCCATGTTATCAGTATGTGAGTTGGCCACTCTTATCCACATCTAGTTACAAGGAAATCCGCTAAATTGTGACAGGCAATCGGGACCATTAGCTGTGAACTGACCGCAAGAAACCACAAATGCCTTCCATGTTATCAGTATGTGAGTTGGCCACTCTTATCCACATCTAGTTACAAGGAAATCCGCTAAATCGTGACAGGCAATCGGGACCATTAGCTGTGAACTGACCGCAAGAAACCACAAATGCCTTCCATGTTATCAGTATGTGAGTTGGCCACTCTTATCCACATCTAGTTACAAGGAAATCCGCTAAATCGTGACAGGCAATCGGGACCATTAGCTGTGAACTGACCGCAAGAAACCACAAATGCCTTCCATGTTATCAGTATGTGAGTTGGCCACTCTTATCCACATCTAGTTACAAGGAAATCCGCTAAATCGTGACAGGCAATCGGGACCATTAGCTGTGAACTGACCGCAAGAAACCACAAATGCCTTCCATGTTATCAGTATGTGAGTTGGCCACTCTTATCCACATCTAGTTACAAGGAAATCCGCTAAATCGTGACAGGCAATCGGGACCATTAGCTGTGAACTGACCGCAAGAAACCACAAATGCCTTCCATGTTATCAGTATGTGAGTTGGCCACTCTTATCCACATCTAGTTACAAGGAAATCCGCTAAATCGTGACAGGCAATCGGGACCTTTGGCTGTGAACTGACCGCAAGAAACCACAAATGCCTTCCATGTTATCAGTATGTGAGTTGGCCACTCTTATCCACATCTAGTTACAAGGGAGTCTGCTAAATCGTGACAGGCAATCGGGACCTTTGGCTGTGAACTGACCGCAAGAAACCACAAATGCCTTCCATGTTATCAGTATGTGAGTTGGCCACTCTTATCCACATCTAGTTACAAGGAAATCCGCTAAATCGTGACAGGCAATCGGGACCATTAGCTGTGAACTGACCGCAAGAAACCACAAATGCCTTCCATGTTATCAGTATGTGAGTTGGCCACTCTTATCCACATCTAGTTACAAGGAAATCCGCTAAATCGTGACAGGCAATCGGGACCATTAGCTGTGAACTGACCGCAAGAAACCACAAATGCCTTCCATGTTATCAGTATGTGAGTTGGCCACTCTTATCCACATCTAGTTACAAGGAAATCCGCTAAATCGTGACAGGCAATCGGGACCTTTGGCTGTGAACTGACCGCAAGAAACCACAAATGCCTTCCATGTTATCAGTATGTGAGTTGGCCACTCTTATCCACATCTAGTTACAAGGGAGTCTGCTAAATCGTGACAGGCAATCGGGACCTTTGGCTGTGAACTGACCGCAAGAAACCACAAATGCCTTCCATGTTATCAGTATGTGAGTTGGCCACTCTTATCCACATCTAGTTACAAGGGAGTCTGCTAAATCGTGACAGGCAATCGGGACCATTAGCTGTGAACTGACCGCAAGAAACCACAAATGCCTTCCATGTTATCAGTATGTGAGTTGGCCACTCTTATCCACATCTAGTTACAAGGGAGTCTGCTAAATCGTGACAGGCAATCGGGACCTTTGGCTGTGAACTGACCGCAAGAAACCACAAATGCCTTCCATGTTATCAGTATGTGAGTTGGCCACTCTTATCCACATCTAGTTACAAGGGAGTCTGCTAAATCGTGACAGGCAATCGGGACCTTTGGCTGTGAACTGACCGCAAGAAACCACAAATGCCTTCCATGTTATCAGTATGTGAGTTGGCCACTCTTATCCACATCTAGTTACAAGGGAGTCTGCTAAATCGTGACAGGCAATCGGGACCATTAGCTGTGAACTGACCGCAAGAAACCACAAATGCCTTCCATGTTATCAGTATGTGAGTTGGCCACTCTTATCCACATCTAGTTACAAGGAAATCCGCTAAATCGTGACAGGCAATCGGGACCATTAGCTGTGAACTGACCGCAAGAAACCACAAATGCCTTCCATGTTATCAGTATGTGAGTTGGCCACTCTTATCCACATCTAGTTACAAGGAAATCCGCTAAATCGTGACAGGCAATCGGGACCATTAGCTGTGAACTGACCGCAAGAAACCACAAATGCCTTCCATGTTATCAGTATGTGAGTTGGCCACTCTTATCCACATCTAGTTACAAGGGAGTCTGCTAAATCGTGACAGGCAATCAGGACCTTTGGCTGTGAACTGACCGCAAGAAACCACAAATGCCTTCCATGTTATCAGTATGTGAGTTGGCCACTCTTATCCACATCTAGTTACAAGGAAATCCGCTAAATCGTGACAGGCAATCGGGACCATTAGCTGTGAACTGACCGCAAGAAACCACAAATGCCTTCCATGTTATCAGTATGTGAGTTGGCCACTCTTATCCACATCTAGTTACAAGGAAATCCGCTAAATCGTGACAGGCAATCGGGACCATTAGCTGTGAACTGACCGCAAGAAACCACAAATGCCTTCCATGTTATCAGTATGTGAGTTGGCCACTCTTATCCACATCTAGTTACAAGGAAATCCGCTAATTCGTGACAGGCAATCGGGACCATTAGCTGTGAACTGACCGCAAGAAACCACAAATGCCTTCCATGTTATCAGTATGTGAGTTGGCCACTCTTATCCACATCTAGTTACAAGGAAATCCGCTAAATCGTGACAGGCAATCGGGACCATTAGCTGTGAACTGACCGCAAGAAACCACAAATGCCTTCCATGTTATCAGTATGTGAGTTGGCCACTCTTATCCACATCTAGTTACAAGGAAATCCGCTAAATCGTGACAGGCAATCGGGACCATTAGCTGTGAACTGACCGCAAGAAACCACAAATGCCTTCCATGTTATCAGTATGTGAGTTGGCCACTCTTATCCACATCTAGTTACAAGGGAGTCTGCTAAATCGTGACAGGCAATCAGGACCTTTGGCTGTGAACTGACCGCAAGAAACCACAAATGCCTTCCATGTTATCAGTATGTGAGTTGGCCACTCTTATCCACATCTAGTTACAAGGAAATCCGCTAAATCGTGACAGGCAATCGGGACCTTTGGCTGTGAACTGACCGCAAGAAACCACAAATGCCTTCCATGTTATCAGTATGTGAGTTGGCCACTCTTATCCACATCTAGTTACAAGGGAGTCTGCTAAATCGTGACAGGCAATCGGGACCTTTGGCTGTGAACTGACCGCAAGAAACCACAAATGCCTTCCATGTTATCAGTATGTGAGTTGGCCACTCTTATCCACATCTAGTTACAAGGGAGTCTGCTAAATCGTGACAGGCAATCGGGACCATTAGCTGTGAACTGACCGCAAGAAACCACAAATGCCTTCCATGTTATCAGTATGTGAGTTGGCCACTCTTATCCACATCTAGTTACAAGGGAGTCTGCTAAATCGTGACAGGCAATCGGGACCTTTGGCTGTGAACTGACCGCAAGAAACCACAAATGCCTTCCATGTTATCAGTATGTGAGTTGGCCACTCTTATCCACATCTAGTTACAAGGGAGTCTGCTAAATCGTGACAGGCAATCGGGACCTTTGGCTGTGAACTGACCGCAAGAAACCACAAATGCCTTCCATGTTATCAGTATGTGAGTTGGCCACTCTTATCCACATCTAGTTACAAGGGAGTCTGCTAAATCGTGACAGGCAATCGGGACCATTAGCTGTGAACTGACCGCAAGAAACCACAAATGCCTTCCATGTTATCAGTATGTGAGTTGGCCACTCTTATCCACATCTAGTTACAAGGAAATCCGCTAAATCGTGACAGGCAATCGGGACCATTAGCTGTGAACTGACCGCAAGAAACCACAAATGCCTTCCATGTTATCAGTATGTGAGTTGGCCACTCTTATCCACATCTAGTTACAAGGGAGTCTGCTAAATCGTGACAGGCAATCAGGACCTTTGGCTGTGAACTGACCGCAAGAAACCACAAATGCCTTCCATGTTATCAGTATGTGAGTTGGCCACTCTTATCCACATCTAGTTACAAGGAAATCCGCTAAATCGTGACAGGCAATCGGGACCATTAGCTGTGAACTGACCGCAAGAAACCACAAATGCCTTCCATGTTATCAGTATGTGAGTTGGCCACTCTTATCCACATCTAGTTACAAGGAAATCCGCTAAATCGTGACAGGCAATCGGGACCATTAGCTGTGAACTGACCGCAAGAAACCACAAATGCCTTCCATGTTATCAGTATGTGAGTTGGCCACTCTTATCCACATCTAGTTACAAGGAAATCCGCTAAATCGTGACAGGCAATCGGGACCATTAGCTGTGAACTGACCGCAAGAAACCACAAATGCCTTCCATGTTATCAGTATGTGAGTTGGCCACTCTTATCCACATCTAGTTACAAGGAAATCCGCTAATTCGTGACAGGCAATCGGGACCATTAGCTGTGAACTGACCGCAAGAAACCACAAATGCCTTCCATGATATCAGTATGTGAGTTGGCCACTCTTATCCACATCTAGTTACAAGGAAATCCGCTAAATCGTGACAGGCAATCGGGACCATTAGCTGTGAACTGACCGCAAGAAACCACAAATGCCTTCCATGTTATCAGTATGTGAGTTGGCCACTCTTATCCACATCTAGTTACAAGGAAATCCGCTAAATCGTGACAGGCAATCGGGACCATTAGCTGTGAACTGACCGCAAGAAACCACAAATGCCTTCCATGTTATCAGTATGTGAGTTGGCCACTCTTATCCACATCTAGTTACAAGGAAATCCGCTAAATCGTGACAGGCAATCGGGACCATTAGCTGTGAACTGACCGCAAGAAACCACAAATGCCTTCCATGTTATCAGTATGTGAGTTGGCCACTCTTATCCACATCTAGTTACAAGGAAATCCGCTAAATCGTGACAGGCAATCGGGACCATTAGCTGTGAACTGACCGCAAGAAACCACAAATGCCTTCCATGTTATCAGTATGTGAGTTGGCCACTCTTATCCACATCTAGTTACAAGGAAATCCGCTAAATCGTGACAGGCAATCGGGACCTTTGGCTGTGAACTGACCGCAAGAAACCACAAATGCCTTCCATGTTATCAGTATGTGAGTTGGCCACTCTTATCCACATCTAGTTACAAGGGAGTCTGCTAAATCGTGACAGGCAATCGGGACCTTTGGCTGTGAACTGACCGCAAGAAACCACAAATGCCTTCCATGTTATCAGTATGTGAGTTGGCCACTCTTATCCACATCTAGTTACAAGGAAATCCGCTAAATCGTGACAGGCAATCGGGACCATTAGCTGTGAACTGACCGCAAGAAACCACAAATGCCTTCCATGTTATCAGTATGTGAGTTGGCCACTCTTATCCACATCTAGTTACAAGGAAATCCGCTAAATCGTGACAGGCAATCGGGACCATTAGCTGTGAACTGACCGCAAGAAACCACAAATGCCTTCCATGTTATCAGTATGTGAGTTGGCCACTCTTATCCACATCTAGTTACAAGGAAATCCGCTAAATCGTGACAGGCAATCGGGACCTTTGGCTGTGAACTGACCGCAAGAAACCACAAATGCCTTCCATGTTATCAGTATGTGAGTTGGCCACTCTTATCCACATCTAGTTACAAGGGAGTCTGCTAAATCGTGACAGGCAATCGGGACCTTTGGCTGTGAACTGACCGCAAGAAACCACAAATGCCTTCCATGTTATCAGTATGTGAGTTGGCCACTCTTATCCACATCTAGTTACAAGGGAGTCTGCTAAATCGTGACAGGCAATCGGGACCATTAGCTGTGAACTGACCGCAAGAAACCACAAATGCCTTCCATGTTATCAGTATGTGAGTTGGCCACTCTTATCCACATCTAGTTACAAGGGAGTCTGCTAAATCGTGACAGGCAATCGGGACCTTTGGCTGTGAACTGACCGCAAGAAACCACAAATGCCTTCCATGTTATCAGTATGTGAGTTGGCCACTCTTATCCACATCTAGTTACAAGGGAGTCTGCTAAATCGTGACAGGCAATCGGGACCTTTGGCTGTGAACTGACCGCAAGAAACCACAAATGCCTTCCATGTTATCAGTATGTGAGTTGGCCACTCTTATCCACATCTAGTTACAAGGGAGTCTGCTAAATCGTGACAGGCAATCGGGACCATTAGCTGTGAACTGACCGCAAGAAACCACAAATGCCTTCCATGTTATCAGTATGTGAGTTGGCCACTCTTATCCACATCTAGTTACAAGGAAATCCGCTAAATCGTGACAGGCAATCGGGACCATTAGCTGTGAACTGACCGCAAGAAACCACAAATGCCTTCCATGTTATCAGTATGTGAGTTGGCCACTCTTATCCACATCTAGTTACAAGGAAATCCGCTAAATCGTGACAGGCAATCGGGACCATTAGCTGTGAACTGACCGCAAGAAACCACAAATGCCTTCCATGTTATCAGTATGTGAGTTGGCCACTCTTATCCACATCTAGTTACAAGGGAGTCTGCTAAATCGTGACAGGCAATCAGGACCTTTGGCTGTGAACTGACCGCAAGAAACCACAAATGCCTTCCATGTTATCAGTATGTGAGTTGGCCACTCTTATCCACATCTAGTTACAAGGAAATCCGCTAAATCGTGACAGGCAATCGGGACCATTAGCTGTGAACTGACCGCAAGAAACCACAAATGCCTTCCATGTTATCAGTATGTGAGTTGGCCACTCTTATCCACATCTAGTTACAAGGAAATCCGCTAAATCGTGACAGGCAATCGGGACCATTAGCTGTGAACTGACCGCAAGAAACCACAAATGCCTTCCATGTTATCAGTATGTGAGTTGGCCACTCTTATCCACATCTAGTTACAAGGAAATCCGCTAATTCGTGACAGGCAATTGGGACCATTAGCTGTGAACTGACCGCAAGAAACCACAAATGCCTTCCATGTTATCAGTATGTGAGTTGGCCACTCTTATCCACATCTAGTTACAAGGAAATCCGCTAAATCGTGACAGGCAATCGGGACCATTAGCTGTGAACTGACCGCAAGAAACCACAAATGCCTTCCATGTTATCAGTAAGTGAGTTGGCCACTCTTATCCACATCTAGTTACAAGGAAATCCGCTAAATCGTGACAGGCAATCGGGACCATTAGCTGTGAACTGACCGCAAGAAACCACAAATGCCTTCCATGTTATCAGTATGTGAGTTGGCCACTCTTATCCACATCTAGTTACAAGGGAGTCTGCTAAATCGTGACAGGCAATCAGGACCTTTGGCTGTGAACTGACCGCAAGAAACCACAAATGCCTTCCATGTTATCAGTATGTGAGTTGGCCACTCTTATCCTCATCTAGTTACAAGGGAGTCTGCTAAATCGTGACAGGCAATCGGGACCTTTGGCTGTGAACTGACCGCAAGAAACCACAAATGCCTTCCATGTTATCAGTATGTGAGTTGGCCACTCTTATCCACATCTAGTTACAAGGGAGTCTGCTAAATCGTGACAGGCAATCGGGACCATTAGCTGTGAACTGACCGCAAGAAACCACAAATGCCTTCCATGTTATCAGTATGTGAGTTGGCCACTCTTATCCACATCTAGTTACAAGGGAGTCTGCTAAATCGTGACAGGCAATCGGGACCTTTGGCTGTGAACTGACCGCAAGAAACCACAAATGCCTTCCATGTTATCAGTATGTGAGTTGGCCACTCTTATCCACATCTAGTTACAAGGGAGTCTGCTAAATCGTGACAGGCAATCGGGACCTTTGGCTGTGAACTGACCGCAAGAAACCACAAATGCCTTCCATGTTATCAGTATGTGAGTTGGCCACTCTTATCCACATCTAGTTACAAGGGAGTCTGCTAAATCGTGACAGGCAATCGGGACCATTAGCTGTGAACTGACCGCAAGAAACCACAAATGCCTTCCATGTTATCAGTATGTGAGTTGGCCACTCTTATCCACATCTAGTTACAAGGAAATCCGCTAAATCGTGACAGGCAATCGGGACCATTAGCTGTGAACTGACCGCAAGAAACCACAAATGCCTTCCATGTTATCAGTATGTGAGTTGGCCACTCTTATCCACATCTAGTTACAAGGAAATCCGCTAAATCGTGACAGGCAATCGGGACCATTAGCTGTGAACTGACCGCAAGAAACCACAAATGCCTTCCATGTTATCAGTATGTGAGTTGGCCACTCTTATCCACATCTAGTTACAAGGGAGTCTGCTAAATCGTGACAGGCAATCAGGACCTTTGGCTGTGAACTGACCGCAAGAAACCACAAATGCCTTCCATGTTATCAGTATGTGAGTTGGCCACTCTTATCCACATCTAGTTACAAGGAAATCCGCTAAATCGTGACAGGCAATCGGGACCATTAGCTGTGAACTGACCGCAAGAAACCACAAATGCCTTCCATGTTATCAGTATGTGAGTTGGCCACTCTTATCCACATCTAGTTACAAGGAAATCCGCTAAATCGTGACAGGCAATCGGGACCATTAGCTGTGAACTGACCGCAAGAAACCACAAATGCCTTCCATGTTATCAGTATGTGAGTTGGCCACTCTTATCCACATCTAGTTACAAGGAAATCCGCTAATTCGTGACAGGCAATCGGGACCATTAGCTGTGAACTGACCGCAAGAAACCACAAATGCCTTCCATGTTATCAGTATGTGAGTTGGCCACTCTTATCCACATCTAGTTACAAGGAAATCCGCTAAATCGTGACAGGCAATCGGGACCATTAGCTGTGAACTGACCGCAAGAAACCACAAATGCCTTCCATGTTATCAGTATGTGAGTTGGCCACTCTTATCCACATCTAGTTACAAGGAAATCCGCTAAATCGTGACAGGCAATCGGGACCATTAGCTGTGAACTGACCGCAAGAAACCACAAATGCCTTCCATGTTATCAGTATGTGAGTTGGCCACTCTTATCCACATCTAGTTACAAGGGAGTCTGCTAAATCGTGACAGGCAATCAGGACCTTTGGCTGTGAACTGACCGCAAGAAACCACAAATGCCTTCCATGTTATCAGTATGTGAGTTGGCCACTCTTATCCACATCTAGTTACAAGGAAATCCGCTAAATCGTGACAGGCAATCGGGACCATTAGCTGTGAACTGACCGCAAGAAACCACAAATGCCTTCCATGTTATCAGTATGTGAGTTGGCCACTCTTATCCACATCTAGTTACAAGGAAATCCGCTAAATCGTGACAGGCAATCGGGACCATTAGCTGTGAACTGACCGCAAGAAACCACAAATGCCTTCCATGTTATCAGTATGTGAGTTGGCCACTCTTATCCACATCTAGTTACAAGGAAATCCGCTAAATCGTGACAGGCAATCGGGACCATTAGCTGTGAACTGACCGCAAGAAACCACAAATGCCTTCCATGTTATCAGTATGTGAGTTGGCCACTCTTATCCACATCTAGTTACAAGGAAATCCGCTAAATCGTGACAGGCAATCGGGACCATTAGCTGTGAACTGACCGCAAGAAACCACAAATGCCTTCCATGTTATCAGTATGTGAGTTGGCCACTCTTATCCACATCTAGTTACAAGGAAATCCGCTAAATCGTGACAGGCAATCGGGACCATTAGCTGTGAACTGACCGCAAGAAACCACAAATGCCTTCCATGTTATCAGTATGTGAGTTGGCCACTCTTATCCACATCTAGTTACAAGGAAATCCGCTAAATCGTGACAGGCAATCGGGACCATTAGCTGTGAACTGACCGCAAGAAACCACAAATGCCTTCCATGTTATCAGTATGTGAGTTGGCCACTCTTATCCACATCTAGTTACAAGGGAGTCTGCTAAATCGTGACAGGCAATCGGGACCTTTGGCTGTGAACTGACCGCAAGAAACCACAAATGCCTTCCATGTTATCAGTATGTGAGTTGGCCACTCTTATCCACATCTAGTTACAAGGGAATCCGCTAAATCGTGACAGGCAATCGGGACCATTAGCTGTGAACTGACCGCAAGAAACCACAAATGCCTTCCATGTTATCAGTATGTGAGTTGGCCACTCTTATCCACATCTAGTTACAAGGGAGTCTGCTAAATCGTGACAGGCAATCGGGACCTTTGGCTGTGAACTGACCGCAAGAAACCACAAATGCCTTCCATGTTATCAGTATGTGAGTTGGCCACTCTTATCCACATCTAGTTACAAGGGAGTCTGCTAAATCGTGACAGGCAATCGGGACCATTAGCTGTGAACTGACCGCAAGAAACCACAAATGCCTTCCATGTTATCAGTATGTGAGTTGGCCACTCTTATCCACATCTAGTTACAAGGAAATCCGCTAAATCGTGACAGGCAATCGGGACCATTAGCTGTGAACTGACCGCAAGAAACCACAAATGCCTTCCATGTTATCAGTATGTGAGTTGGCCACTCTTATCCACATCTAGTTACAAGGGAGTCTGCTAAATCGTGACAGGCAATCGGGACCTTTGGCTGTGAACTGACCGCAAGAAACCACAAATGCCTTCCATGTTATCAGTATGTGAGTTGGCCACTCTTATCCACATCTAGTTACAAGGGAGTCTGCTAAATCGTGACAGGCAATCGGGACCATTAGCTGTGAACTGACCGCAAGAAACCACAAATGCCTTCCATGTTATCAGTATGTGAGTTGGCCACTCTTATCCACATCTAGTTACAAGGGAGTCTGCTAAATCGTGACAGGCAATCGGGACCATTAGCTGTGAACTGACCGCAAGAAACCACAAATGCCTTCCATGTTATCAGTATGTGAGTTGGCCACTCTTATCCACATCTAGTTACAAGGGAGTCTGCTAAATCGTGACAGGCAATCGGGACCATTAGCTGTGAACTGACCGCAAGAAACCACAAATGCCTTCCATGTTATCAGTATGTGAGTTGGCCACTCTTATCCACATCTAGTTACAAGGAAATCCGCTAAATCGTGACAGGCAATCGGGACCATTAGCTGTGAACTGACCGCAAGAAACCACAAATGCCTTCCATGTTATCAGTATGTGAGTTGGCCACTCTTATCCACATCTAGTTACAAGGGAGTCTGCTAAATCGTGACAGGCAATCGGGACCATTAGCTGTGAACTGACCGCAAGAAACCACAAATGCCTTCCATGTTATCAGTATGTGAGTTGGCCACTCTTATCCACATCTAGTTACAAGGAAATCCGCTAAATCGTGACAGGCAATCGGGACCATTAGCTGTGAACTGACCGCAAGAAACCACAAATGCCTTCCATGTTATCAGTATGTGAGTTGGCCACTCTTATCCACATCTAGTTACAAGGGAGTCTGCTAAATCGTGACAGGCAATCGGGACCTTTGGCTGTAAACTGACCGCAAGAAACCACAAATGCCTTCCATGTTATCAGTATGTGAGTTGGCCACTCTTATCCACATCTAGTTACAAGGAAATCCGCTAAATCGTGACAGGCAATCGGGACCATTAGCTGTGAACTGACCGCAAGAAACCACAAATGCCTTCCATGTTATTGTTATCAGTATGTGAGTTTGAGCACCTTCTTCATGGCTTGATGAAATAGGTTGGTATCACTACATCGTGGCTTGACAGAGATCAAAAGTCACCGCCTTCTGAGAAAACAACAACATTTGCATCGTCACATTGTTGTTTCGAAGCAGGACCATCTATATTATTTACATCATGTGGATTATATGGATGGCTTTGTTCAAAGACAGTGCGAGATTTCAACAGAAAATCTATAAATCAAAACACAATTTAAAGATCAACAGTAAATGGGACAGGAAGATGGCAGTACAAGACGTCAATAACAACCATTTGATCGCTGTCAGTGTGAACACTTTATCTCAGTTGAGAACGGTGTCATCCCTAATGCTAGTGATCAGTGTAAACGGGGTATTACGCTATAAATAGAGGTGTTATGATCTTGTGTTTTTTGCATCTGAAGCCTGTTTGTAAATGTCGGTGTTTGGCCTAATGTCATGCGGAAACGACATTTCATGTGTTCTAAAAGGAAAAAACAGTGAACTCATGAAACATCGTAAATCCGAAATGGAAAGTAACCCCAAGAAATGATTTTGATTTATAAGAACTCAGATTACCCAAAACTTCTCTTGGACATGAATCATCAGTTCATCACTCTGCCCGGTTAGAATTGAGTCAGTTTGGTATTGCGCGCGAGATAAGGCTGGGCAACCGGCCTACCGTTGATCGTGTTTACTCGGCTAGCTACGAGGACTCGCGCACGTTTCGAGGTCATCATAGTCTCGTCTCAACCGCATACAGCCAGACGGAACCAACAGACTACTGATTATTCTTACGTGTCACATAGAAAAAGATGGAAATTTGGAAAATACTGCCTTTTCATGATAAAACATTCAATGAGAGTGTTTTTCCTGGAATATTTCGCAGTTCAAGTTGACTATACGATGTTATCAGCAAATTTATATACATTTTACGTACTTTTGCAATTTGGAAATAATATTAATCAATTGAGAGTTGATTGAAACGTGGTTACATTGTTGTTTCACCATCGTAAACAACAATGTAACCACGTTTCAATCAATTGAGAATTGATTGAAACGTGGTTACATTGTTGATTCATCATCGTAAACAACAATGTAACCACGTTTCAATCAATTGAGAATTGATTGAAACAAGGTTACATTGTTGTTTCACCATCGTAAACAACAATGTAACCACGTTTCAATCAATTGAGAATTGATTGAAACAAGGTTACATTGTTGATTCATCATCGTAAACAACAATGTAACCACGTTTCAATCAATTGAGAATTGATTGAAACAAGGTTACATTGTTGATTCATCATCGTAAACAACAATGTAACCACGTTTCAATCAATTGAGAATTGATTGAAACAAGGTTACATTGTTGATTCACCATCGTAAACAACAATGTAACCACGTTTCAATCAATTGAGAATTGATTGAAACAAGGTTACATTGTTGATTCATCATCGTAAACAACAATGTAACCACGTTTCAATCAATTGAGAATTGATTGAAACAAGGTTACATTGTTGATTCATCATCGTAAACAACAATGTAACCACGTTTCAATCAATTGAGAATTGATTGAAACAAGGTTACATTGTTGATTCATCATCGTAAACAACAATGTAACCACGTTTCAATCAATTGAGAATTGATTGAAACAAGGTTACATTGTTGATTCATCATCGTAAACAACAATGTAACCACGTTTCAATCAATTGAGAATTGATTGAAACAAGGTTACATTGTTGATTCATCATCGTAAACAACAATGTAACCACGTTTCAATCAATTGAGAATTGATTGAAACAAGGTTACATTGTTGATTCATCATCGTAAACAACAATGTAACCACGTTTCAATCAATTGAGAATTGATTGAAACAAGGTTACATTGTTGATTCATCATCGTAAACAACAATGTAACCACGTTTCAATCAATTGAGAATTGATTGAAACAAGGTTACATTGTTGATTCATCATCGTAAACAACATTCTGCGACTTGCAAAAGACAAACACGTCTATTTATAAAGTACAGTGGAACCTCTTTTATACGCCTTTCGGGGGACCGGACTGAAAAAATGTATCAACGTAAAAAACTTATTAATGAAACTATTTCTAACAAGTGGAGCCTATGGGTTGGATCAAAAAATAAAACTCATAGATGTATAAACGAGAAACTTATAACAGAGGTTCCACTGTATATCATTTTAGCTATATTTGGAATGCGTAGTGTAATGTACATTAGGTGGTATACTTGTAACGCGGTAACAACATATTCTAGCTTATTACTATACGACTGTTGCACAGCTCTGGAGCGATGTTGCCTGTCCATCAAGACGTTAGCTACAAGCCCCAAGTGTCGGCGCTAGATGAGCGCTCCCAGTGTCTCCTCCATGAACCGCTTGTAGACCGACATGAACTTGGCAACGAAAGCTTCGAGGTGGAAGATCGGTTTGCTTCCTTGACGCATGCGATGTTCGTAGAACGCAGCGTCGGCTACGACTTGTGTCTTGAGCTGAACGTCGCAGTTCTTCACCAGCTCCTCCAGCATACCCTGCGGACAACAGCAAGATTACCTTGATGACACGTCACTCAGACACCCTATCTAACAACAGCATACCCTGCGGACAACAGCAAGCTTACCTTGATGACACGTCACTCAGACACCCTCTCTAACAACAGCATGCACTGCGGACAACAGCAAGCTTACCTTGATGTCACGTCACTCAGACACCCTATCTGACAACAGCATACCCTGCGGACATGCGAACAATCACATGCAGACAATGTTGCCCGCCATTGATGATACGCGGATGAGATACGTTCTCAAAATGAGCTAAATGTAGGCATTTTTACTGATCGAGTCATGCTTCAAAATACATTTATTTTTTGGTAGATGTCGTAAGTAGTTTATTGATGATTTCAGTGGGTGCGTTCTCAAATCCATCGAATAATAATCTAAGGTGAAGAGATTCAACGAGGCTGTGTTTGTTGCCAAGGTTCTAAACACGAACGGCGCCGTCCAGTTGTGTATTATTGGCTAACCTGATGGGGTTTTTCATCAAAATTTTACCAACTGTGGAAGGGTAAAAGCAAGGACACAAATTATTTTTGATTCCTCGGCCAGTGGCTAGACCAAGATGCATTGAGGGTTGCGTTGGCTAGCCCAAGATGCATTGAGATTTGCGTTGGTTTGCCGGTTGGAGATGGTGACTTCACCCATTCAAAGACACGTTCCATTTCCTGAGTACTTTCCAGAGAACCATTGATCGCTGCTCTATCTGGTGTTGTTTTGTAGAAACGTCTGATAGGCTGACAAACTTGATGACAGCTGTTATTAGCTGAGCCAACATGAACGTGAAGTTAGTTCTTTTTATCACTACTACTTAGATTCACGATCGATGGTTTCTAAGATGTGGCCCGTGAATTGGAACACATTTTCAACATGGGAGGGATAGGAAGTGAGAGCAGGCAAACTAACGCAACCCTCAATGCATGTTGGGCTCGCCAGTCGTGGGCGGACCTGGGTGGTTACCTTGAATATGACGTCGGAAGGGATGCCGCGTGTGATGAGCTCGTAGAGGCTGGCCCGCACTTCAAACAGCACTTTGGGCGACTGTTCCCGCACGATGGCTTGGCACATGTCTCGTATGAACAGCCTCCAGCTGGGCTCAAGCACGGCCTGCGTTGCCGTCAGCGGGTATCTGCAAGCAACACAGCTTTGGTTAGTTTAGGTTAGGTTAGGTCAGGTTAGGTTAGATTGGGTTAGGTTGGTTTGGGTTGAGTTGCGTTAGGTTAGGTTAGATTGGGTTAGGTTGGTTTGGGTTGGGTTAGGTTAGGTTAGATTGGGTTAGGTTGGTTTGGGTTGGGTTATGTTAGGTTAGATTAGGTTAGATTGGGTTAGGTTGGTTTGGGTTGGGTTAGGTTAGGTTGGGTTGGGTTAGGTTAGGTTGGGTTAGATTGGATTAGGTTGGGTTGCTTTAGGTTAAAAAATTCAATTGATCAACTAACCACCCTATATGGGTCATTTTGGTGCAGAAATTCAAACTCTTTCTCAAATAAGGGTCTGGTTCCAGTACCCAGAGTACGGAAAATATCAACGTTTTAGGGGATGGATTTCTCTTAAACGAGCGTCATACTAAAAAAGTTGGGGGTGGAAAACAGTTTGGGGTCAGTCTACTGACCACCTTATATGGGTCATTCTCATGCAGAAATTCAAACAACCCTTTACAATTTGTGTCCGTTTATCGAAATACGGGAATCCGTTAGGGGATGAATATCACCCAAACGAGCGTCATACAAAAAAAGTTAGGGGTGGAATACAAAATTCAATGGATTAACTAACCACCCTATATGGGTCCTTTTGGTGCAGAAATTCAAACTCCTCCTCAAATAAGGGTCTGGTTCCAGCACCCAGAGTACGGAAAATATCAACGTTTCAGGGGATGGATTTCTCTTAAACGAGAGTCATACAAAAAAAGTTGGGGGTGGAAAACAGTTTAGGGTTAGTCTACTGACCACCTTATATGGGTCATTCTCATGCAGAAATTCAAACAACCCCTACAATAGGTGTCCGTTTATCGAAATACGGGAATCCGTTAGGGGATGAATATCGCCCAAACGAGCGTCATACAAAAAAAGTTAGGGGTGGAAAACAAAATTTAATTGATCAACTAACCACCCTATATGGGTCATTTTGGTGCAGAAATTCAAACTCTTCCTCAAATAAGGGTCTGGTTCCAGCACCCAGAGTACGGAAAATATCAACGTTTTAGGGGATGGATTTCTCTTAAACGAGCGTCATACAAAAAAAGTTGGGAGTGGAAAAAAGTTTGGGGTTAATATACTGACCACCTTATATGGGTCATTCTCATGCAGAAATTCAAACAACCCCTACAATAGGTGTCCGTTCCTCGAAATACGGGAATCCGTTAGGGGATGAATATCGTCCAAACGAGCGTCATACAAAAAAAATTAGGGGTGGAAAACAGAATTTAATTGATCAACTAACCACCCTATATGGGTCATTTGGTGCAGAAATTCAAACTCTTCCTCAAATAAGGGTCTGGTTCCAGCACCCGAGTACGGAAAATATCAACGTTTTAGGGGATGGATTTCTCTTAAACGAGCGTCATACAAAAAAAGTTAGGGGTGGAAAACAATAATTGATTGTTTAACTAACCACCCCATATGGATTATTTTGGTGCAGAAATTCAAACTACCCTTCAGTTAAGGGTCTGGTTCCAGCACCCAGAGTACGGAACATATAAACATTTTAGGGGTTGGATTTCTCTCATACGAGCGTCATACAAAAAAAGTTAGGTCTGAAAAACAGTTCGAGGTTGGTCTACTGACCACCCCATATATGTCATTTTCTTGCAGAAATACAAACAATCCCTACAATAGAGGTCAGTTCATCGATATACGGTTATCTGTTAGGGGATGAATATCACCCAAACGAGCGTCATACAAAAAATGTTGAGAGTGGAAAACAATGTGGGGTGTTTCTATTAACCGCTCCGTATGGGTAATTTTGTCGCAGAAATTCAAACAACCCCTCCAATAGGTGTCAGTTTATCAAAATACGGGAATACTTTAGGGGATGAATATCGCCCAAACGAGCATCATACAAAAAAAGTTAGGGGTGAAAAACAAAATTTGATTGATCAACTAACCTCCCTTCATGAATCAGTTTGGTGCAGAAATTGAAACTACCCCTCAAATAAGGGTCTGGTTCCAGCACCCAGAGTACGGGAAATATCAACGTTTTAGGGGTTGGATTTCTCTTAAACGAGTGTCATACAAAAAAAGTTAGGGGTGGAAAACAGTTCGGGGTTGGTCTGGTGACCACCCCATATGGGTCATTTTCATGCAGAAAATCAAACAACCCCTACAATGGGTGTCCGTTTATCGAAATACAGGAATCCGTTAGGGGATGAATGTAACACAAACGAGCGTCATACAAAAAAAGTTGGGGGTGGAAAACAGTTCCGGGTTGGTCTACTGACCACCTCATATGGGTAATTGCCTCGCAAAAATACAAACAACCCCTACAAAAGGTGTCCGTTTATCGAAATACGGGAATCCGTGGGGGGATGAATGTAACACAAACGAGCGTCATACAAAAATAGTTAGGGGTGGAATACAAAAATTATTTGATCAACTAACCACCCTATATGGGTCATCTTGGTGCAGAAATTCAAACTCCCCCTCAAATAAGGGTCTGGTTCCAGCACCCAGACTACGGTAAATATTAACGTTTTAGTGGTTGGATTTCTCTTAAACGAGCGTCATACAAAAAAAGTTGGGGGTTGGTCTACTGACCACCTCATATGGGTCATTTTCTTGTAGAAATACAAACAACCCCTACAATAGGTGTCCGTTAATCGAAATACGGGAATCCGTTAGGTGGTGTATATCGCCCAAACGAGCGTCATACAAAAAAATTTAGGGGTGGAAAACATAATTTTATTGATCAACTAAGCACCCCATATGGGTCATTTTGGTGCAGAATTCAAACTACCCCTTAAATAGGGGTCTGTTTCCTGCACCCAGTGCTCGTTAAATATCAACCTTTTAGGGGATGAATTTCTCTGAAACGAGCGTCATTCAATAATAGTTGGGGGTGGAAAACAGAATGGGGTTGGTCCACTAACCATCCCGTGTTGGTCATTTTGTTACTGAAATTCTTACAACCCATCAAATGGGGTCTACTTCCAACAGTCAGTATTCGAAAATCATCAACCTGTTTGGGGATGAACTTTTCCCAAACGAGCATCATGCTAGTAATGTTAGGGTTGGATTATAGGTCGAAGGTTGTTCGCCACCAAGCCGACGCTGACCGTTTTTTTACATTCAAGTGATGGCCTATTTTTTGGCGTTGGTACTATGGTTTGATTTCTGTATCTAGCTTGACGCCATTGGATGGACCTTGAGTTTGGGTGGTGGCCTTGAGGTGGTAGATTGATGCACATATGTTCTTTGTGAAAAAAAAAATGATTTTTTTGCACATAATTATACATACTAGAAACACAACATTATTTTTTAAAAAAAATAGCCTTCTAGGTCAAACAGGTAAGAAGTTAGAAAAAAATTTAGTCAAAGGAACGCGTACCCAAATTTGAGTTTTTTGGTGAAACGCAACTTGCCGCAACTCAAAAACTATCAGAGCTAGAGCCGAACAAAAAAAACATGTTATTTTCTTCACCTTAAATACCTCAAAAACATACCTGTAAACTATAGGGCTGTGCGAGTCACCAAATTTTCAAGCCAGTTCGAGTCGAGTTCGACACTCAAACTCGCTCGAAAAGATTCTGTCCCAGAAATCAGAATTGAAATTTCAAGTCTCGAACTATTTTGAGCGGGCGAGCAAGGGTGAGAGAATAAACTTGTCATCTCTTCACGATTGAACAGATTGGTATTAACTACACAGTGTCTGGAACTTGTGGAAAGGTTCAGTTTCCTCATTTCTCTCTCTCATTTTGAATATGAACTTGCTGAATGATTACAACGCGCATCGTTCTGCTGAGTCATAGATACCACCAGACACGCACACGCGTCTCTCTCTTGCTCAGTTTCCCCCTCTCTCTCTCTCTCCAGAACACACCCACACTCTGTCAAGGACAGATCGCGTCATCACGCCGTGTCGTCAAGCCACTCGGGACGGCCGAGCGCCAATAGCAACGATATATGATGTTCGCGCGTCATCCAAACTAGCGAGTACATACGATCTCAACGGTTTCTATCGACTCATCAAGTAGTTTTGCATGGTAGCAGAGCTTTCTTCATACACAATATGAAATTGCTCCAATTCTAACCGGGAAGTGATGATTTTTGTGGAAAAAGAGTATTTTGGTTAATCCGAATTTTTATAAATACAGGCAGAAATTATATTTTGGGGGTTTCTTCCATCCCGGATTAACGAGGGTTTGAGCTCGCTTGCTCGAACTAAAATTTGTGCTCGAACTTGCTCGAACTAAAACAGTGCTCGGAACTCGCTCGAGTCTCGCTCTAAAAAAGTCAATCTCGCTCAAAACTCGCTCGGACTCAAAAAGCTCTACTCGCACAGTCCTAAAAAACTAGACATAATCGCACAAAGAAAGATGGCGGCTGATTCAGTAGAGCAAATAAACAGCTGCCATCTCATTGGCTGTTACTGACAGCTAAACTGTTGTTGTGAATGGCTACTGAATGATTGAATTACTGCCAATGCTCTTAACTTTGGTTGTGAACGGGCTTTTATTAACCGTTGTAAACTCCACAAGTTCTATGGTGGAGAGATGAACGTTCTCAAAACTAGCTTCTATCGGTCACAACTTGTTGTACCTGCCAGATTCAACGCCATATTGTTATCATTCAACTGACGTAAAACAGCAATTGTCATAATCCACCGAATAACGGAAGAATTGCTACGTGATTGCAAGCAGATGGAATCTGGGTAGTCTTAGGAATACCTGCGTACCGTTTCCATCTTTTCAACTAATATTTACAGCTGTGCACATCGACTGTGGCTCTTCTCCCGAGGTGTAAATAAGCAACGATAATGCTTACATCAAACCTAGTTTGATCAAATCAAAATTACTTTGATAAAAAATGGAATTGGAACTATTAGCGACAAGAAGTTGATTAAAAGTCATCGATTTCCAGAAATTAGAATCTGAATCGATAGGCGTAGCAGCGTAGTGCTATGAACAATTGATGAAAAGTGGAATCCAAATCGAAATTTGTATATACTCAAGTTGCAAGTGAGAGTGGAATGGAAATTGAGAAACATTTCACTTTGAATCCGTCAAGATTATTCTAGATTGTTGTTGTTTGTTGGCAGCCCTGGTTTACTCACTGTTGCACCTTGCAGTCCTCCAGGGTGAGAATGGCGCGTCGCAGGTTGCGGTCAGACTTGTCGGCTATCCGGGTTGCCAGCTCCTGCGGGAGCGTGATGTTCTCTTTCTGGCAGACAGACTGCAAGAGAGAGAGAGAGGATACAGCACATGGCACATTTTCCTGTCCTTCACATTTTCTTGATTGAATTTGACCATCAGTATCATTTTCATTGAGTTATTATTATTATCATTATATGAAGAAGGTCTTCAAGCGACTGTAATTTATTGGAGTTTGATGAATTGGAATAACAATTGTGAGAGATTTGAGAATTAATTTTCCCGAGGCGTTCATCACACAGCTTTACAACTTGGAGAGGAGCAAGCTTACCTTGAGTACGGCCTCGATCACCAGACGGGTGGGTGCGGGCACGCGGATGCCCAGGCAGCGGCTCTTGATGGCGGGAATGACTCGAGACGTGGAGTTGGCCCAGAGTATGATGAACACCTTGGAGAGGAGCAAGCTTACCTTGAGTACGGCCTCGATCTCTAGACGGGTGGGTGCAGGCACGCGGATGCCGAGGCAGCGGCTCTTGATGGCGGGAATGACTCGAGACGTGGAGTTGGCACAGAGTATGATGAACACCTTGGAGAGGAGCAAGCTTACCTTGAGTACGGCCTCGATCTCTAGACGGGTGGGTGCAGGCACGCGGATGCCGAGGCAGCGGCTCTTGATGGCGGGAATGACTCGAGACGTGGAGTTGGCACACAGTATGATGAACACCTTGGAGAGGAGCAAGCTTACCTTGAGTACGGCCTCGATCTCCAGACGGGTGGGGGCGGGCACGCGGATGCCGAGGCAGCGGCTCTTGATGGCGGGAATGACTCGAGACGTGGAGTTGGCACAGAGTATGATGAACACCTTGGAGAGGAGCAAGCTTACCTTGAGTACGGCCTCGATCTCTAGACGGCTGGGTGCAGGCACGCGGATGCCGAGGCAGCGGCTCTTGATGGCGGGAATGACTCGAGACGTGGAGTTGGCACAGAGTATGATGAACACCTTGGAGAGGAGCAAGCTTACCTTGAGTACGGCCTCGATCTCCAGACGGGTGGGGGCGGGCACGCGGATGCCGAGGCAGCGGCTCTTGATGGCGGGAATGACTCGAGACGTGGAGTTGGCACAGAGTATGATGAACACCTTGGAGAGGAGCAAGCTTACCTTGAGTACGGCCTCGATCTCTAGACGGCTGGGTGCGGGCACGCGGATGCCCAGGCAGCGGCTCTTGATGGCGGGAATGACTCGAGACGTGGAGTTGGCACAGAGTATGATGCGGCACGTAGCCACGTACTTCTCCATGGTACGCCTCAACGCGTGCTGTGCGTCCTTGGTGAGCAGGTCCACTTCCGACAGCACCACAACTACAACCAGAAGCACATGGAGCATTGGGAGGGACGAGGTCAAGTTTCTCTCTAACGTTTCCGTTGACTCTGAAGGAAATAAACACTGGGCTCAAGTCACAGGAACATCAATAACAGACTAAACTCACGACATGTTGAGGAGGGGAAATGTTGCTTGTCGGATTTCAACCGACTAAAACCCCTCCTCTTCTGGGTGACACGAACATCTTTTGTCTATTCATTCAATTCATCTTACGAGACATAGAATCATATACCGGTATTAATTTCCAATTATATATTATATTCAATAAATCGGTTGAACCAAGGAATCACTGGCACATGTAGCTGAGTGTTCAACGCACTCGCTTCATGTGATCCAGGAGGTGAGGGGCATATCGGACCTGGATCGAACCCTGCCATTGCTCATCTTTTCAGGGGTGCATCGTGGTTCTCCTCTGTAGTCCAGGCTAATGCCGGGATGGTTCCCACCATATAGGCCACGACCGCTTCCTTCCCACTACCTAAGAAACCTTCATTTCATCATCCCATCAATCATTCATCCGACGCCAATAGATCTTGGTTATATCATTATAGTGCGTTGCTGAGACCCAATTTGAAAAAAGACAAGTAATTTGAATACCGTAGTTTATCAATCCGTTGCGAGTCATCAGACAAAGAGGTTTCCTGGGCTTGCCACCAGAGTGCACTGTCTGCGCACAGCGCCTGCTAGGCCTACAGTTAGTTCCCCCTGAGCCCGGATCCATGAAGCTGGGTCTTCAATTGCCCCGGGGTGATTGTGAGGATTTCCACCAATTCCCTCCAAATCGGTATTCACAAAGCGGGAGATGTGGATTCTCGTAGGTTATAAATTCCCAAACAGAATTCCATCTATGGAGCGGGGAGTTTGCAAAACCCCAAAAATATTTCAGAAAAATGGTGACTTGCTTTCACTAGAAGAAATAATTAATAATAATTAATTGAATAATTAATGTCTGAACATTTTTCAAATTATATTCATATTTAGAGATACGGACTATTCATCACGAAAAATTGTATATTATTACTCAAAATGAGTTATTTTCCGTGTAGACCACAATAATATTGCATGCATTTATTGCTTGTGTTAGACTAGGCCTAAATGTTGTTATAGCTCGGAAACTTATCACTGATTTGTACTATGTGTTGATTTATGAGCTTTATTTTATCCAACTATTTCTTCGGGGTGGTAAGATCGCCCTTGTGGTGCCCAAGTGGTGAGATCGCCCTTGTGGTGCCCGAGTGGTGAGATCGCCCTTGTGTTGCCCAAGTGGTGAGATCGCCCTTGTGGTGCCCAAGTGGTGAGATCGCCCTTGTGGTGCCCGAGTGGTGAGATCGCCCTTGTGTTGCCCAAGTGGTGAGATCGCCCTTGTGGTGCCCAAGTGGTGAGATCGCCCTTGTGGTGCCCAAGTGGTAAGATCGCCCTTGTGGTGCCCAAGTGGTGAGATCGCCCTTGTGGTGCCCAAGTGGTGAGATCGCCCTTGTGGTGCCCAAGTGGTGAGATCGCCCTTGTGGTGCCCAAGTGGTGAGATCGCTCTTGTGGTGCCCGAGTGGTGAGATCGCCCTTGTGGTGCCCGAGTGGTGAGATCGCCCTTGTGGTGCCCAAGTGGTAGGATCGCCCTTGTGGTGCCCGAGTGGTGAGATCGCCCTTATGGTAGCCGAGTGGTGAGATCACCCTTGTGGTGCCTAAGTGTTGAGATCGCCCTTGTGGTGCCCAAGTGTTGAGATCGCCGTTGTGGTGCCCGAGTGGTGAGATCGCCCTTGTGGTGCCCGAGTGGTGAGATCGCTCTTGTGGTGCCCGAGTGGTGAGATCGCCCTTGTGGTGCCCGAGTGGTGAGATCGCCCAAGTGGTGCCCAAGTGGTAGGATCGCCCTTGTGGTGCCCGAGTGGTGAGATCGCCCTTGTGGTGCCTGAGTGGTGAGATCGCCCTTGTGGTGCCTGAGTGGTGAGATCGCCCTTGTGGTGCTCAAGTGGTGAGATCGCCCTTGTCATGCCTCGTTCAAACGATCC
The DNA here is from genome assembly GCA_964007535.1 of Brachyptera risi. Lineage (NCBI taxonomy): Eukaryota > Metazoa > Arthropoda > Insecta > Plecoptera > Taeniopterygidae > Brachyptera > Brachyptera risi. The sequence continues at coordinate 89,913 of CAXFZR010000010.1, read as the reverse complement.
TGAACTTTCATACGGAAACAATGGCAAACTCAACTGCTAATCACCGGCACATGCAGCGCAGTGTTTATGCACTCGCTTCATGTTATCCTGGAGGTGAAGGGGCATATCAGACCTTGTGCGATCTCTGCCACCATCCATCTTTACAGGGGTTCTTCCTGGTTTCCCTCTGTAGTCCAGGCTAATGCCGGGATGGTTCCTACAATATCGGCCATGACCGCTTCCTTTCCACTACCTAAGAAACCTTCATCTCATCATCCCATCAATCATTCATCCGACGCCAATAGATCTTAGTTATATCATTATAGTGCGTCGTTGAACCCAATATAATCAACTTCTCATCTTCCGAGTGCAGTGCGTGTAACCGGCAAAAAAAAATTGGAAAAAATTCTCCATACTCGAAAGTGAAAACATGGGTCCGGTTTTTGGCCCATATCTTCTGGAATTTGTATTGGGATTTTGATTTCAATTGTTGCTAGATGTAACACAGTCCGCTGAATCTGAATCTGGACACGGCATTTCGCTAAAACATTCCGATCGGCTGCAACATCACCGTGAAAAGAACCCTTTTGGGCCTGGCGGTGTTGTGAGCGCGAGCGTACCTTTGAACTCCCTCTGTCCGGTGGCGTCCAGCTGGTTGGTCTGCGCGACGTTCTTGATGAGCTCCTGGATCACGATACGGTCATAGATCCCCACGTCGCTCGGGTTCACCTCGATGTGGTAGTTGCTGCTGACGGTCATCAGCTCCACCTTCTTGTTGGACGGGGTCTGGCACAGAGAACATGCATGCATTGTGACATGACCCAGCAATAAGAGGCATTAGCCACTCTGGTACTCTACACACCTTGACGCATATTACAAATACTACATTGTGGGGCAAATATCAAATCTAGAAAGCAGTGAATCTTGACAACATGAATCTGCTATTCTTTCTATCAAGATGCATCGAGTGTTGCGTTTGCTGGTTGGAGATGGTGTCCTCACTTCCTATCCCTCCCATGTTGAAAGCATGTACCAATGCACGGGGGATGTTGCAAGAACTGTTGACCGTGCGTAAGTAGTAGTGATGAAAGGAACCAGCTTTGTTTACAACTAGGCAAACGCATTAAATGAATTTCCGCGTTGATGGATGAGCTAGAACATATCAACTTATTTCTTTGCATTGGTTATTATATATTTATATATATAGGCCTACACCTTGAGAAACAAACAATTATGTCACTGCCATCCTATTTCCTGATTAATTTATATGATGATGAAGGCTTTGTTTAATCGTTTCCAATAATTTGTGACACCTGTTGCTTGGATTTAATTGGATTCTTAATTAATAGCTTTGAGTGACTTGAAAAAATTGGATTATATATTTTTTCAGCATCAAAACGGCTGATCTGATTGGACTGAAAGTTCGGAATAAGGTGTATAATTATTATATTGAAATTCTCTGAGAATTTGAATTCTCTTGAAAGAAATATTTTTGACAAATATTTTTTTCCGGGTTATTCTTATGATTTTTTTAAAATTCTGAAATGAGTTTTCTCTGAAGTGGTTCAACCGATGATTGCGCCTCAAAACTAAACAGTATCGAATTGGATAAGGAACTTGTGTATGCCAAGTTTCAACTGATTTTGAATTTTCTTTTGACCTGTGAAGCGCGAACAAAAAAAAGCAGGCCTTTTTTTCGGGTATGGTGAAATTGAGTTTGCTTCGCTCTTCCAAATACACGTGTGATGACATTCACTTTTGCTCAGTTGTCTGAAACAAGTCTTGTAAGAAGTAAAACGGGGATAGTGAGGTTAAATAATTGTCCATCATACAAACTGTGAAGTAATTGATATAGTAACGTAAGTTATATTACTAGTAACTTACATCTGGACGATTTATACACGTAATCGAAATCGTGTGAGCAGTCTGCATGCCCCAAACAAATAAGTATTCGTATTTTATTTAATTGCATTCAGTGTTCCATCTCGACCTGCTGGACCTTACGACGAGATCATCAAATCATTTCAGAGACTGTTGTGGTCGAGTCTCAAGTATTACAGTACATGATCAATTGAAATGATGGAAATACTCCTACGTCCGAACAACAACTCTGTGTCGATAACTTTCAAACAAATTTCAATTATTGGGGGACTGTATAGGATCTTTTTCCATTTGGAATCAGTGAGTTTAAATACGGTAGTTCCTTTTTTGATTGAATGATTGGAACTATAACTGATTCCTTTATTTGAGAAACTTACACAAGACTGCATTCAGTCCTAGATCATATTCATCTCGACATTAGTTGACTCAACTTGATCAGAAGAAACATTCCCTGTGGAATATGAATGAACATCCACTGGAATGGGGAGAAACAAGCAAAGACGCACAACCGGTACCTAACAAGGTCGGTCTTATGATATAATTACCAGAAAAATAAGCCCAACATGACAGAAAGTTGAACAAAAAACAAGAGTGCCTGGCCACAGAACGGTTCCGTAGGTTAGTTTGGTAGTTTACGGTAGTGGACCCTACTTTGTTATCTTAGGTCTGTTGGCTGAAAGACTTTGGCACTCTTCAAACATGATTTACTTTTCGAGGAAATGGCCTAGATGTGGCAGTTTCTCTCTGAATGGGGGTATTTTGAGTGAAATTTGACACAATCAATCCACATCAAGAGACTCTTATCAATGGTAGGTCTTGTTCATCAATCATCACAGTGAGATAGGCCTACATAGTTGGAGCTTCATTTTCTTTTATTCTGTTACAAAAAATACCTCTTGAGGTAGGCCTACGGTAGCACTTGTCTGCTAGTGTTACTGATTATAGGGTCGGGCTTCGGCTTGCTTTCAGTCAGGTTTGGCCTCCCGGCCGGCCGGCCTGCCCTCATCGGCCTAGGCCTAATATCACAAAAACTCCAGATCCATTCATAATTAAGCCGCTCCTACCTGAATATTGAAATATTACACGTAGGCCTAAATATTATTTGTCGAGTAATGAGTCATCATTTCCAGAAGATTTTTCACTTTGAATTTCAATCTTTGAAGACAATTTAGGTAGGCCTATGGTAGGCCTAAGCTTACTGAATAATTCAGAAATGAAATCCTAGTTGTTGAAATTTAATACGATATGGCACGTATATTAAATGTCTTTCTAATAGATTGTGGTTGCATCCTCCGGTTTATTATTAGAGGTTGACAAATCTTTCACTGCATGTAGGCCTGGGCATTGAGTTTGTAGTGTAAAAACTCACCAAACTTATCAATGCTTTGATGCCTATGCCTACTCAATTATATGGCCTTTAAAGTCACCACTTCCAAAACGTTTCATCAAACATGCTGAATGTACGCAAGCTCGAAACCACGAAGGAAAATATGCTTGTTGATTTATTTACCGTGAAAGACATTGTTTCCATCCTGAGTCTCTCCACGCCCGCTCCATACAGTTCTCTGAGGAGACACATGATGCGGGTCTTCTTACCAGCGCCCGGTGGCCCGTACACCAGCAGATGTGGGAAGTCACCTTGGTGGACCTACAACACGTACAGTTTACTACTACAAGCACCGCCAAACAACAATACCACCTGGTGAATAACCTAATTGTTGGGAAGCTGAAAGGCGCCTCACAGCAAATTCAAAGTGTTGTAGCCTTCGTCTGATATTTAGTTTTGGTGTGCTCGGTTCATTATTGATACATAACTGCTAGGGTAAAGATATACTCATTTCTCAATTGCCACAGCCGTCCTACCGAATCTATATTCAAACTTTTCTTAGGCGTCTGATTTGTTTGTGTTGCGCATTCAACGGGATTGAGGTTAAATCGTAGAACGAGCTCAAGACAAAAATTGAAATTAAGACAGTTGTGAACGGTAGGCCTAGCATCTATCTTCTCTAATTCGAATTTGAAGAAGAAAACAAACAGTAGGCCAGGTAGGCCTACAGTATGCATAGACCTAATCAAAACTCTTGTGAATCTTGGTCTAGGCATTGAAAATCAAAAACTTGAAATTGAAAAAATGAAGATCTACTATCTATAGGCCTAGTATACTGTCTATAGATCTACTAAAATATCTACTACTACGCCTAGGGCCTAGATGTTACAATTACTTAGGGCCTATGACAATTTATAGGTTATGAGCCTAGGCCTGGGACTAGTTTATTACCAAATTTTTAAGGTGTGCAGCTTGCGTCTTATGATAATCTAGTTTGAGTAGTGAATTGGGACGATATTTATCAACCCAGAAACTCATTTTTATTATTGACGAACGTATTTATTTCAACTTTCAGCTTCCTCTGCTAAATAGGCACAATAGACGTACACTACGGTTTTCCCGCTTAAACTACGAACCGAGTCAAAGAGCTTGGAGGTGCACGTCAGTCTCTGTAGACCGTGTTCCCGTGTTCTCTGGCACTGTCAGTGTCGCAGCAAATGAATGACTCAAGATGCATTGAGGGTTGCGTTGGTATGGGGCATACCAACGCAACCCTCAATGCATCTTGCTGCTGGCGTACAAAATATGAGAAACTGTTTTGAAACTTGGGTTTGTTTGTCTTTGGGTCTACCTAAGAATTATTTGGTTTCTTCATTTGACCTGTAGGTCTATAAGTCAAAGAAGTTTTTTCTTTCAAAGTGCCTATGTGCACAAACAAAGAAAGAATTTCTTGAAAATGAAGCTAATTGTTCATGCTGACATTGATGCTGATTACTAGGTACTACTATGGGCACACATTGCCCCAAATTGAATTTAGTATGCCTATAGCCATTCATTATTTGGCCCAGCACAATTCTAGCATGAGCAATGTACTGTCATGAATGTGCAGTATGCTGTGTATGAATATGTTTTTTTATATATAGTTCAGTTCTAGTGAAGAACTATAGGCTTATTATGGTAATTTGTATAATATTTTTGACATGCCATATATTTTATCATGACCCATTCACAGAATATAAAAATCAAATTGGCAAATAAAGTAATTGAATTGAGTTAAAGGAGACTTTTTCAATTGTTGAAATTGATAATGATAAATAATAACGCTATTGTTTCTTGTCATTTTGATCTGTTTTATGGTATTAATAATTTGTCAATTCAGGAACCATGCCAATTTTTTTTTTTTTGGGGGGGGGGGGTGATTGATGTTTTGGTGGGTTGTTGGTATTTGGAGAAATTACAGAATTCAAACCATCAAGTTTCCATCCCCAACCAAGGTCAGGAGTCAGGACACCAACCTTGACCACTAAACCCAATCCAAAAACACTTTCTACACAACTATTGGAAACGGTACTTATTGGTAATGGTAACCAGTGGTTAATTAGAACCGGAATGAACCGGAACGGCGCTCTGGTTCCTTTTATAAAATGATAAAAATCAATTAAATAGCGGATAATTATTCATTTATCAATATTTTCCGAATGCAATATAATTTTCACAGATGACTACATATTTTCTCATTCATGAGAATTTGTTTTAAAATTATTTTTATGAAAAATGGTATGGGCTAGCTCACAGTTATCGACAGTATGGGACGGGAGTTGGATTGCGATCCATGTTTCAGTTCGTCTCTGGAGTCAACAAGATCTCTTAGAATAGGCAACGTGGGGCAATATTAAGAATCTATTTTTTTCGTCTTATTGTGCGTTTTTTTTTTTTTATTCACACATTTTTAGTACAAATTATAAAATCAGGAACTCTGCTACTAAATATCCTACAAAGCCTCTGATGAGACTTGTCTGTAGGCAAGTATTAACATACTGCATGGAGTGAACATGATGTAACTTCATGTGTTATTACCACTTATTACACAAACTTGAACATATTAAACATTTTACCCATAATTGAAATTGTAACATAACACTAAAATGGAAATGAAAGGTTCATTCTTAACAAATAATTCGAAAGTTCTTCAACTTGGTTCAATTTCTAAATAATAAAACATCCATTGATTACTACAAAAAAAAAAACATATAAACACAATAAACTCAATTTGAGAAAATTCTGAGTTTCTAAGGAAAGGAAAAACATAATCACCTATCGATAAGCCAAGTTCGTGGTACTTTCTTTACTTCTTGATAGGTAGATAAACTAGTAAGATTCGGTGGCAACTGATTAAATACATATGGTATAACTAAACTTAACATTCTTTTACGGTATTTATTGATGAACGGTGGCACTACGTATGTTGTTCTCTGCTGAAGGCGGGTGTTAGCACTATGTACAAATTTTACTTTATGATCACTATTGAAATAATATCTGATTAGTAATCTATACATGAACTGGTCTTTTAGTGGTAGAAGGTCACACATTTTATAATAATTTTCTATAGAGCCATGAGCCATGGGGGGTGCAATAGTTCTAATTATGCAATTCTGAATTACTATCACACGCTGAAGGTGTCCATCAGAAGCACTTCCCCAGGATAGCAAGCCATACAGCAACAAGGATTCTGCTAACGCATTATACACAGAACGTAAGGTTTTGAAAGGCAATATATCTTTCAGGGAGGAGGCCAGTGAAAATCCCAACTTCTTAAATATACCAACAAAGTAGATGAAAATCCAGTGGATTATCATTTGATGGGCAACAAAAAATAAAAAAAATAGTTCAAAATTATTTATCCAAAATTTGCCTTGGAATTAAATTTTTTATGAATTTTCACGAATAGTGATGAAGAAAGCCCTCATTCGAGTAATTATTTTTTTACATTTTTTTTTCATTTTAAAATGGAGATAAATGATACAGTAATGAACAACAGTTATCATCCTCTTATATGTGACATACTATCAGTATATTTCAGGATTGTATTCCTCAGCAAATTTTTTGAAACAATACATTTCAAAGGTATTCAAGTTATACAATTATTTGCAATAGTTCTATCAGACATAACTGACAAAGATAACTGTTAATGATTGAGCATGTATTGAAAAATATTCACAAAAAAAATGGATATGTTTCATAAAATATTATGGAAGTGACATCATTCTACATGTTGTATATTGTCGAAAAAATATATCCTAGAAAATACATTTGCAGATTTGAGTCGAGATTTAGTAAGTCAGTTCCTCATAACTCCTTGCCTGGCATACTAGAAGGCACCAGCCCCATACGTGAGACCCTCATTTTTCTTCAGTTTTTCTTCAGCTCTCAGCATAGCCAGCTTCTTTATATGTCGCATCTTCTCGAAGGCCAATGCTGCACGAACTTGGCTCTTTCCCACCCGTCGTTCGTCTCGTCTCTTCGTCAAGGATGCTGTGGAATGGCCTGGAGAAAGTTTTGCATTTGCCATATTTTCTTTCACTGATGCACTACATCCGTTGTTGAAAACAGAGATGGCTTCCACAACAGCCATGTAGATACGCATTTTAGAGACAAATGTATCTTTCGGACATCTGCGCCAGATGGTACTATGCAAACTTTCGTTTGCGTTCGAAGTCCGTCCGAGTAAGCACCGTTCAAGTAGGGAATCTGACGCAAGGCGCTGATAGACGGGCAGGATCTTGGTCACAACTTTATTTGATAATGGAGTCCCAATGTAATCTTTATGGTTTCCAGGTTTAGAATTATTAGCCAATGCTTTGTTGAAGAAACACCATGTATTCTCGCCTGTTGGACACTTATGGTGCCGCGGATTCAAATCAGTGGACGAACAGTGGTAGAGTGTTGCAAATATTGCGGTCTTTATCTCATTGGTGCTGTGCATATTGACAATAGCATTTCGATAATACCTAGTCAGAGAGTTGATGACATCAGGTTTCAGGCTTCCATAAGAGCGACCTCCGAGAGTAACTCCTTGACCTTTTTCGTGAGCAATCACATTACGAAGACCAGTGCCAAGTCTCTTCGCAACGTGGTTCAAGCATTCTTCTTTTTCGAAACTAACATCTGGGCCATGAATCTGTTCCTTCACAAGATGGTTGAATGTCTTGGCATCACCGTCAGACAGTAAAGTGGTGTACCGCATTCCGAAGGATTCGGACCTTCGCCACAGCCTATCAGCTACCTTGACCTCCATCGCAGGAGATGAACCTTCGTAATTTTGTTGACAAGATGACTTGTGGCCGTTGTACCAGACTTGATATTCTGGAGAATGTTCACCCAGTTCCGATTTCCCGATTTCACAGGACTGGCAATACTTTGATAGCACTTCAAAATCTACGACAAATCCTGTGAGTAAATCGATTACCGCAGCGAAACCATACTTGGACGTGAAACCCCTTTTGTGCAAACTACCATCAAAACTCACAGCAATTTCAATCATGGCATCCAGTAGCAACGATGGGTTCAGATGGCTTCTCTCACTGCTCGACGCGCTTCATCCAAAAATGATGTTTGACTAGTGACATCATTGCTATAACTATTCAAATGGCTCGCGTAGGAGGTTTTGCTCATCGGATTCAATCCCATGATGGTGGAAAATTGCTCGAACCCAGAGTATCCTTTTCCCATGTGTGTCATAGCTGCTGCGGCTCGCCGATTCACATCGAACCCAGGACGCGATGAACCGGTCGACATACGGGCTGACGTATACACTGATCCATTGATATCTCCACATAGTTCACAGTGAAGTGACAATTTGTGAGCTAATCCAGCTGAGTGCGTCTTAGTAACAGTCAAACTATGCACTTTACAGATGGAACAAACGCAGTGACTCAATAATTCAGAATATGTATCAATATTTGCTATAATATACTCTACAGTGTTATCAGATGGCATGGTAACAGGATCACCCGCAGTAGCGTACACTGCCTGTATACGCTCACTCTTCTTATTTGGGCCAGTGACAACGGGCGTGGGCTCACGTTCAGAAATATTGTCTGACACTCCAGTACCGATACTTGTTGAAGGCTGACACTCCTCAACAGTCGAGTTTTCTAGTTCTTCCACACCTAACATGTATTCTGTGTCTGAAGAACTCTCGGAAGCTGCACCTGGGCTTATCGGTATTTCTGCCAGCCCGGGAATAGGCCTAGGCCTACGTTTGCTGTTACTGGGTACAGTTAGCGTACCGGTACATATGCCTACATCTATTTGTCCAGCTATAAGTCAAACAAGCAGACATAGTTACATAACAATCATGTGCCCAACAGATGAGTATTATGAATGAGTATTGTTGTTGTAATTTTAGGCTTACCTGTTTCATTCAAAACATCATCCACTGGCCTAGGGCTGAAAATAGCTCTCTTTCCAGAATTGACCCTAGCAGCATTGGATATTTCTTTCTTTGTTTTCTTTATATACAATTTCTTGTTTTTACCCATTTCATAAATGGCTCAAACCAACAGAAATGACAAAAGACTGTAAAACGTGTGAAGCAAAGAGGATAAGTAGCTGTAGCTGATGTGAAGTGAAACACAAGGAAAAAATTAAATCTGGAGTTTCGTTCTAGATGGTTCTAGTCTGACAGTTTGAATTTGTGAACCAAAGCTTCTTGGATACTAAAAAGTAAAAACAGTGAAATGATTGCTCAAGCAAGTGGTGATACCTATCAGCAAATACACTAACCTTAACAACATAAATTGTGGGTAATTCAAAAGTCTGTAATCAATTGAAAATATAGCTACACTAGGAAAACGCGGGATGCGCGTTGTTAGACGAGCTTAGGGGTATAGAAATCTAGAATGAAAAATAATTTGTCAACCCAATCTACATCTACAGACCTTGGATCACTCCAAACGTTCAAAAACCTTACGAGAATCAGTTATGTCACGGCCTTCCTCTTCATTCATTTCAATCGTTTTGAATTAATTGGTGACACTTGTTGCTATAGATTTAATTGGTTCCCGTAATAGCCTAAATTGATGGGAAAATGCTTTATAAATGCGTTTTCTTCGTTATTTCTCATCCGATTGATGCGAAAAATCTCTCAAAATGTGCCTAATAGTTTCCTTTATATTCGGCGAAAATTTGAGAGGTCTCGAAAAATTTTGATTTTTCAAGTATTTTCCTCCGGGTTATTCTAATGGGGATTTTTGAAATTTCTAAAATTCATAAAAAAAAAAGTTACAACCCGATAATGCCACAAAACTATACAGATCTAAGTTAGATGAGGAACCATGACGAAAAAAAGTTTGAAGTTGATAGCTGTAGCCGTTTGACCTGTGGAGAACCGACAAAAAAACATTAAAAAAAAAAAAAAACATAAAAACGAACATCAATTTTTTTCAGTATGTCAAATTGAATCCTCGCTAAAGCTCGTCCAAAAATGGCTTCAAAACAGCGAATTTTGGGCCATGAAACTATACAAATTGATTAGTTTTGGTAGTATCATCTATATTATATTATATATTATATATAATTATATATTATATATATATATATATATATATATTATATATTATATTATATTATATAGGTATATTATATATAGCCTTAATTGGGGAACAATGATTTTGTATCAAGTTTCGATGTTATTAAAAAAAAAAAAAGTATCATCAGTAATATGGAGTAAGAAAAGAATTATAAATACATAACAAATTAAATATATGAAGTAAAAAAAAGGGAAAAAAGTGAAAATTTCACTGGCCTCCTCCCTTAAGAACAAAAAGTTGATATGAGCAAGACCGCAATCTTTTACAAAGAGTGTTAATGTGAGGTCTCCAAGAGAATAACCTGTCAATCACAACACCTAGATATACATGTGTCGGTACATTTTCAATTAAGTCGATACAATTACAGTTCTCAATTAAACTATGTAAGCATTCATTTTTATGACTTTTCAAGTTAATATTTGTATCTAGATTTTTATTAAATGGCGAACATGTATGGACAATTTTCGTTTTATTAGCATTGATTAAAAGGTTTCGATCATGTGTCCAGAGCAGTACTCTGTTAAAATCCTCTTGTAAATATGTTTCTGCTACATTTACATTTTTATGAGAGGCTATTATTACTGTATCGTCTGCGTACATTAACATGGTGCATTTGGACATACATTTGAACATATTATTTACATAGATGAGGTACAAAATAGGACCTAAAATGGAGCCTTGAGGCACACCACTATCACATGACTTATTTAAGCTACACACATCACCTATTTTAACTACAAACTTTCTATTGTCCAAATAGCTCACAAACCATTGTAGTGAAGGACCTCTAATACCAACACACTCACTGGGTGTGTATATACCAACACACACTTACCACTGGGAAGGTAAGTAATAATAATAATAATGATAATAACCCTGGTGGAAAAAACCTCTCAGATCCATTCAAATCAGGGACCCGAACCGAAATGAATAAAGGTTCCGGTTCCGGTTCCTAATTTTCTCAAATAACGGTTCCGGTTCTGGTTCCGGTTCTACGATTTAAAAGGTTCCGGTTCTGGTTCCGGTTCCATAGTGTGAATAAGGGTTCCGGTTCCGGTTCCACTTGCTAAATGATTTCATTTTTTTTTCCTTGCTTGTGGTGGTTCGTCTATTTTTGGTGGTTTTTGACACTTTGTTTTGTTTGTCCATCTGCCGGGGACAGATCTTTCCCCTCACACTGGGTTTCGACTTTCGAGGTTCCTCTTTTACACCTTCTCTTCTGACAAAATGTATACAGAGATGGTGAAACAGGAGAAATTCCCAAAATAGCGAAAACTCGACCAAACTGGCCACACGCTCTGATATCGGTTATGTTTGGTGCATTACTTGGAAGTTATACAGCTCCGAGGGCACCGCCAAAGAACGATTCTCAGAGAGCTGTGTTCTTTTATAGAGGCATACTCTCAAATGTCAATGTATTTTCCCCGAACAAAAACGTGGACACAAAATGAATCAACGGTCGTTTTTGGCACAATCCCGTGAAAAGGATTCATTTTTTAATGTCTGTAAAAAAAAATAACTAAAAAGTTTTAAACAAAATGAGTGAATAATGAGTCTGAATTAGGTATTGAGAACCTTTATGGAACCGAAAAGAACCCAAGATTTTTAGGGGTTCCGGTTCCGGTTCCGGTTCTTGAAAATCAATAATAAAGGTTCCGGTTCTGGTTCCGGTTCCCAAAAAATACGGGTTTTTTCGGGTTCCGGTTCCGGTTCCGGTTCGGGTCCCTGATTCAAATGTTGTGAGGTTTTCAATGCCTTTCAATACTTTCCAATGGCTTGAAGGATTCTCAACGGCTTCGAGAGGTTCAAATATGGATTTCGAGATAACATGGGGACCAGCTCAGCCATATATGATCTAATGTCAACCATTCAGGATCACCTTGATCAAGGCAAAGTTGCTGGAGGTTTATTTATTGATTTGAGTAAGGCATTTGACACTGTGGATCACAATATCCTTTTGTATAAAATGGAAAAAATCGGTATCAGAGGGACTACTCTTCAATGGTTCAGAAGTTATCTATTGAATCGTTATCAATTCGTTAATATTGAAGACGTAAATAGTGACAACCTGGAAGTAACTTGTGGAGTGCCACAAGGATCTGTCTTGGGTCCTATTTTATTCCTCATCTACATAAATGATCTTCATCAAGAAAGCTTATCCGGTCTTCTCCAAAGCTATGCGGACAACACCAATCTCTTTTATAATGACTTCACAATAGCCAACCTCATTCAACAGATGCAAAAAGATATTACTACTGTTTGTGAATGGATGAACTCTAATAAACTTTCCATGAACTCTAAAAAGACCAACTACATGATATTTTCATCGAAGAAATTTGATTCAATCAATTACAACCTTGAATTGAAAATGAATGAAGTGGTAATACCTATTGTCAAAGAGGTAAAATATCTTGGTTTAACCATTGACAGAGATCAAACTTGGATTCCGCATATTGACAACATAATAAAAAAGATAATGCCATCATCATCAGTGCTCAAACGAATATCTTTCATAGTTAAATCATCTACTCTACTCTCCATCTACTATGCTCGAATTCATAGCCACCTTCTTTATTTAAATCCCATCTGGGGTAATGCTACCAGCTAGAAAATTAATGAGATAGAGCTCATTCGAAATAGAGCTATTCGACACATATTCAGCTATCCATATCATACTCATCGATACGACATGTATTGTGAGAATAACATCATACCAATTAAACTCATCCGAAAACAATTAACTACCACCTTTATCCATGAAGTCATATTTAAAAAAACGGTTTCAAATCTTCCGATCATTTTCAACTACAACATTCATTCTTATTATACTCGAGGATCAAATAACATTCACATCAATACAACACATTCAACTAAATATGGATTAAATAACCTCAACCACTTTGGATTCATTCTTTACAACGAGCTACCAGAAACCATGAAATTACTGAAACCTTCTGCTTTCAAAAAAGAAATGAAGAAAGAACTACTCGACAAAGATCTGAGAAAATGTTTCAATTCTGAGAAGACTTCGTGTAGATGCACCGTTCGACCATTTTCAAAACAGTGTTCCCTATACAACCCGATATGCCTATGCAAGCGTCGTCCATATCCTAGACAGTGTTCCTACTATACACAAGATGAACGTTGATCTTCTTATCATATTTGTACTTCTTGCCTCTCTTATATATTTGTTATATTCGTGTTTTATTTTACCTATTCAGTGTGTTTTTTTTGTTTTGTTTTTTTCTATTCTGTGTTTTTCTTGTTCTTTCAATGTTTTATATTTAAGTTTATATTTACCGTAAAGCATGTCCTATAAAGAGTTGGTGACTCATGGAATTTTCATGCTGAACGCAATAAATACAATAAATACAATAAACTTGAAACTTGTTAATGGCATTGAAGGAGTTTCAGATCATGTGAATGGCACTGGAAATTCAATGGATTTGAGAGGATGCTTTTTGAATGGAATCCAAAGCATTTCAAAGCATTTCAGAGCATAGAACTCCAATGGAAATGAATGCATCTGAGAAGTGAATGGTTTCGAAGGGTTTTGAGAGGAAACGAGATCATAGGAATCTCGATGCATTTCAATGCTTTTCAGAGCTGAATGCCTTCCAATGCATTTGAGAGATATTGAGATCCAGAGATTTCCAATGGAAATGAATGCATCTGAGAAGTGAATGGTTTCGAAGGGTTTTGAGAGGAAACGAGATCATAGGAATCTCAATGCATTTCAATGCTTTTCAGAGCTGAATGCCTTAAGTCTTTATTTCTTTCAAAACATAACACATCTCATCCTACGATCTTTCCGTTATATCGGTGTCATCACCCGTTCTCGAGTCACGGAGTTGATGGCTCGAACCACCCTAGCGTAAGTGTCAGTGGTTAGACAAAACAGTCAATCGAACCGTCATCCTTTTTTTTTTTTTATTATTATTAACTCTTGCAGTTGCACATAAATGCACGGTGGCAAGTTCCCTATCAATCCTATCCTATCGCCTCCCTAACCTTCTGACGGAATAGCTTCAACCCTATTTCATCCTCAAGTATACTTCTACTAAGCCCATTCCAATCCCTACCTGTCCTATTCAAGAAAGAGAACTTACCGACATCTAATCTAGCCCCCTTTATCACTACTGCATTATCTACAATATGCAGCTGCTTCTTCTGCGTGTGAAGACATTCCGAGAAAACCTCCCTCTCTACCCGGTGACATCATCAATAGCCAATAAGATCCAGATAGTTTTCAAAACTCACATGGGAGAGTTGTGTAAACACAAAATAGTTATTCCACTTCAGTGTTTGATCTCGAGAAGAGGTCATTGTCTATCAGCGTCAGTCCTCGGTGATCAGCGTGTAACTGCGTGTCGTATTGGCTAGTGCTAGTTCATTTTACTATCAAAGTATTGTTCTATCATGGCAGATACGGGTAGTAATCTTTTACCTTGGCAACACTTTAAAACTTTTTTTTTCTTGGAGGAAAAAAATGTTATGGTTGCAATTTTATGGCGAAATGTCTATTGTGCGTGCCGGGGAAACTGATAGGTGCATCGATGCCGACGTCCTCGAACTAACGAAAGCATATCGTAAGCAAATGAATGAGTTATTGATTCATTATTTACTCTTTCAATTTCACTCAGTAGTGGGTTTATCCACCTTCATCTGACTGGTATTTAATAATCTGATGATATATAATATAATTTATAATATATAATTTTCAATTTATAATTGATATGATATGATTTTTCCACCATTATGTAGGTTAATTGATTAGATAGGTGAGACATAATTATGAGCCTAAGAAAAAATCAAGAATATCTCGACGATTATTCAGAATGATTGAATGATAGGCTACAGGAAGTGAACTGAATTATATCCTACAAAATTGTAAAGAATGGCTAATCCTACAAATCATTATTATAGCTATTTTAAATATCAACTAGTATGATGTTGGCATCATTGGATGAGCGTAGCGAAGACTCAATTTCACTGTACTTGAAAAATCAAATGTGTTTTTTTCTTTTTTTGTTCGTGCTCTACAGGTCAAACAGAAATTCAAATCATGATGAAACTTGGCACACACATGAACCCCTATCTGACTTGATGCTGTATAGTTTTGAGGCGCGATTGGTTGAACCACTTCTGAGAAAGCTCATTCCAAAGTTTTCAAAAATCCTATTAGAATAACCCAGAGGAAAACATTCGTGAAACATATTTCATCTAAGATAATTCAAATTCTCACGGAATTTCAATCTGATAATGATACACATTATTCCGAACTTTCACTCAAATCGGATCAGCCGTTTCGATGTAAAAAAATATATGATGTTATTTGTGTTAATTATTCAAAGCTATTAAGATACCTATTAAATCAAAGCAACAAGTGTCACCACTTGATTGTAAACGATTAAAACAAAGCCTTCTTTATTATCATTGATGAGCGTAGCGAAGTCTCCATCCCACTCTTATAGGGCTTTGTCTGTGTGTTTTTTGTTTTTTTTTGTTTGTAAGCACTCCACAGGTCGCAAGGGTTGACTGATCAACATGAAACTTTTTTTGTACACGCAAACTCATCCAACTTAGAACTGTATAGTTTTTGGGATGAATCGGTTGGACCGATTTTGAGAATCATCATCTCAAAGTTTCTAAAAACCCCATAAGATTTGGCTGGGCGGAAAATGTTGAAAAATAAAATCTCTCCAAATGGGATGAAATTTTCTCTAAATGTGTATACATGGATTTTACACATTATTACGATTTTTTAAGCAACTCTGATCAGTCGTTTTAAAGAAAAAAAATAAAATGACTGATAATATTCATAAAATATAATATCATAAAAATTGTGACAGAATTAAGTTGTCAAGATGCACTGCTTTCTAGATTCAAGAGTTGACCAACAATGAAGTATTTTTTATATGCGTCAAGGTGTGTAGAATACCAGAGTCAATGAAGTGGCAAGAGTAGAACTACTTTAACGACTTTAATAGCTTATTCAGATATCAAGGTGTGTAGAATACCAGAGTCGATAAAGTAGCAAGGGTAGAACTCCTTCAAGGACTTTTATACCTTATTCAGATATCTCGCTCATCTTACAACGCATATTTCGCGTTTGACTAGTATAAATTAATAATGTAAAATAAGATGGCAGTGATGTAATGGTTTGGATCTCATGGTGTATATATATATATATATATATATAATAACCAATCCAAAGATAAGTTGATATGTTCCAGCTCATCCATCAACGCGGAAACACATAACGCGTTTGCCTAGTATTAATATCATCATTAACTATAATTATATCAATTTTATTAGTACGGTATGTATTTATTAATATTGATATTTCACTAAACAAGTATTAAAAATTAAAATATTCCAATATGTTTATCTAGTATATGCACAACATCAAAAGGTGCATAATATACATGTCGGTATATTATACCAACTTGTTATGATTATTATAATTTATCTTGTGTTATATTATTAACTTATTTTTTAATAAGTTATATATGGTAAAAAACCTTTCTTTTACCTTATTGGTATATATCCTGAAGGGTTTGTGTTCATACCTTGTCATTTGTGCTCACACTGTGTCATATGTAATGTACAATTAATGGAAATGAAACTTTACTACCGGTACATTTACGGTTCATTCGGTAGGTTTACATTCCTCAAGTAGCAAATATACTCGCGCATGCGCAGTTAGTTTTTGCTGTGGTCTATTATGAAACAACAAAAAAAATCTCTCTAAATAGGCCTATATATAGATTAAATATAGATATTTGTCACTTTCCAGGTTCCAAGGGCAGAAAAGCAAATAACAATACAAATAAATAACATGTGAAATTCTTCTTCTCCTAATACTCATACTTTTCTAATATGGTACTGATATTTTTAATATTCCAACTTTTCTGATATTCTTAATACTTTTTAGTTTCCACAAATATTTAAAAAAAAACGAAATACTAGTTTCTCGAAAAATAGACTATACCTGGTGCTTGATGTTTTCATCTCAGGGGGGGGGGGGGGATGTACCTTGAATAATCAACAAATGGGTGGGGGAGGTCAAAAAGAAATGGGAGGGTTGGATTTTAGGGAGAAAGTGGAATCTAATAACAATAATAAAAATAAGCATGAATATATTATTAATAATTACTCAAATTTTATTAGATTTTCAAATTTTCATGAAAAGCTACGTACAAAATACCATGTGCAAATATAATCATTATAAAAACGTATATTTAAACCTAATTCCAACTCCTGGTATCAATATATTAGGAGTAGGACTAAATATAACATATTTTCAATTTGGAATGTATAAATATAAAATTATTGAAAAGCTGAAAACAGAATGAAATACAACACTCAAACTAGTTAAGGCATACAGCAAAATGCAGTATGTACCGGTAACTGTAATAAAATATCAAACAGTACAGAAATACATACACAAAAGTACAACATATTTTTGGTCCAAATGTTGAATACTGCAATGAGGCGTGACTTTGCACATGGGATGAAAGGTGAAATTCGACAACAAAAATGAGCAATTCATTAACGACTGACAGTGAGCGTCCGTCAAGTTGACTACAATTACATCAACGGCTATTGAAGCCAAAGTTAATAAGCAGTGTTATTCATTGATAAAAATAATACGTGGAAGCACAAAAAAGTAATTATTATTCACTGTACTTGACTAAATTTAACTTACTTCTTTAACCATAGTTAGCCTAATCTATTGACATAGAAAATATATCCTGCACATATTTTTATGTATACTGTATATTATATATAAATAGAAAAAAAAACATAGTCGATATTCGGAACTCAAAATCCAGGCCTAAATTTCTCCTGCCGTTTTTCTGATCTTGAATCCGAAGAAGTACTGTCAACGAGAGATGCTTTACGCCTGTTTTTCTGCGGCAATCGCTGCAACAAACAGACCACGTCGGTTATCACCTGTACGCAGCAACCAATCGGCAGCTTTCAAGGTCAAGAGGGGAACCACTGCCAGCTGAAATGCTACAAACTAGTGACACACTTGTCAACGAGAGATGCTTTACGCCTGTTTTTCTGCGGCAATCGCTGCAACAAACAGACCACGTCGGTTATCACCTGTACGCAGCAACCAATCGGCAGCTTTCAAGGTCAAGAGGGGAACCACTGCCAGCTGAAATGCTACACTTGTCAACGTTAACACACCATCTTTCATTTAGGGGTGTGCCAGCACTTGAAGTTGAAGATTCCAGTTCAAATTTTAGTTGAACTCGAAAATTTCGAGTTCTTTTTTTAACAACTTTTCTGTACCTTTATTGTCCAAATATAAAGCATGATTTTTTCCAAGGTCTAGAGGTTGCTACTGATATTTGAATCTCGGTCCAAGATTGGTCAAAAACACGTTTTTATCTATGTAACCGGAATTGGGTTGTCTATACTGTCTATAACAGCGGTTCTTAGCCTGGGGTTCGTGGACTGCTTCAAAGGGGTCTGCGGAAGGTTGCTAAAATATTAAAAACAGTTGTATTTCAAACGTATTGTCTGTTTTAAAGAAGAGACAAAGTACAGATATAATATCATAGCAGGATAACTCATTTAGCTACGGTAGTTTCTTTGAAAGTAATAACAATAGGTCTACTTGTGGTATAATCAATGAGCCACCCCCATCTCACTTGTTGACATCAATGCAACTATAATCAGTGGCGTAACTAGAAATTTTGGGCCCCGGGGCAAAATACTCACATGGGCCCCCCGTCCCCCCCTCCCAAAAAAATATATCAATTCAAATCAAATGATGAAATTTCGATATCACTCAAAATGCAACCTCCATATTTCATGTTCTTCCAATTTACTATTAGAGACGGTTAAAATACACTCAAAATTATGATTAAAGTATATTCACAATTATGTCATTCTATGAAACAGAATGGTTCTATTGAAGATGAAGATCAAATAACACTTACTCTTGAGAAGGAAGAAAGTGTGGACTTTTCATCAGAATCATGCGGGGACGTCGTCAGGACTTGTGTATTGGGGGGGGGCGCACAGAATACATCAATAAAATGACCACCTAGTTGGACATCTGCCGAGCGAGAAAAGGGGGTCTGGGGGGCATCAGCCCCCCAGCAGAGCCCCGCAGGGAATTTTTTTAAATATGGACATTTTTCAAGAGATTTTTGCAATTCACAAGTGGTTTTGGAGTCATAATTGCATCATCATGGACATTTTCGAAGCTATACTTTTACGATTTCTCCCAGCAAAGCCCCGCAGGTAATTTTTTTAAATAGAGTCATGTCATTTTTAAGTGATTTTTGATATTTACAAGCGGTTTTGGAGTCCAATGATTGAATCACTATAGACATTACCAAAGTTATTTTTGATAGTATAATCATTATGGTCATGTTCAAAGCTATTTTCGCGATTTCTCCCAGCAAAATTCCCAGCAGTGATTTTTTTGAAATATGGTCATTTTTCAAGTGATTTTTGCGATTCATGAGCAGTTTCGGAAGCTAATAATTGAATCATTATCGAAAAGAAAAAAGGAAGTGTAAAGTAGTGAAGTGTTTACTGATAGAATTCATATATTAATAAGTCATCAACATGCATCATATTTTATTGTGTGTTTATTTGAAGGTCAACATTATATGTTTTTAAAGGAGGATAAGTTATTGGGGGGGGGGAAATGCTGATGAGGGGGCGCCCCCCCCCCCCTGAGACCCTCTAACGACGGCCCTGCCAAAATGTAGTCAAAGTAACAAGCTCATATTTACTTCAAGTGGTGTAACTACAAAGAAAAAATATGACAGTGTTTCTGACACGATTCGTATGAAATACTTGTTTAATCAAGTTCAACTTGAATTTTCTCATTGCAGATTTTTTTTAATATTAAAAAGTATATTTTTTCAGTTATACAAATACGTTCATTATTTTTCGGTAATCGTTGAAATGCATTTCTGATAATAGCACAGCATGGGCCCCCCGGGACCGTGGGCCCCGGGGCGGCTGCCCCGGCTGCCCCTGCGGTAGTTACGCCACTGACTATAATAGCTTAGTTTTGCTGTCTTCAATGATGATTCTCTTACCCAGATGCCAATGCCTTTCTTCCAAGAAGCAAATCATTGTTAGCATGAGATGGGATTGTGTCCAAACAGTCAGACATTCTTTCCTTAAGGTTGTTTCAGCAATATTTCGGGAATAATTTGTGTACTAAAACAACATTTTTTAGCAACAAGTTCGTAAGTACCAGAAACTAAGAAAAAATAACTTGATAGGTAAAGTTCAAATCACATTGTGAATCGGATCACTATTATATATACAGGTATCCTAGTTTCATTTGATCACCGTATGTTCTTGTTTTTCATCTGTGTGAGAGATGATCTACAAAGAATCAGTAAATACGCTACAAATTTCCCAACAAATCAGCTGATGGCCCGAGTAGCGGATCTTTGTGGCTGTGGAATCCGTTTCATAGATCCAGAACCACGTTGAGCTCAGTTGCGTATCCATCCCATTGTCCTAGATATAACCTGGCATGAAAGTGAAATTAAAAATAAAATGTTCCATAACATTTTCACCACTCAATAGTGATGATGTCAATTACCGGTACTTTCATGTATTTTATGGCTCATTGAATAAGTGTTCAGAACACCAACTCTCTTTTTGTTGGCTAAATGTTGAAGTGATATTCTGTCGAGGGCTTGTACCTTCTTTGGTGGGCAGAGGATTCTTCTCTTGGGTTTCCGTGGGTTTCAGCTTCTTGGGGTCAAAGTTCTCGATGCCAGAGATGAGGTTGAGCTGATCCTTCTCTTGCTCAATCACTGTCGACAGACAAGGACACAGCTATTCTCAGACTTGAACACAAACATACAATATTGAATAATGAAATCAAGTTTTACATTAGCTTCAAATAAAAATAACAAAAACTCTTGTAGGCATAAACCTGGCTAAATATTTCATACTACCTTACTAGAATTTTGTATCATTAGGCAAACGCGAAATATGCGTTGTAAGATGAGCGAGATATCTGAATAAGGTATAATAACAGTTCTACATTCGCTACTTTATCGACTCTGGTATTCTACACACTTTGTCCTTCATTCAATCGCTTCTTTATCTTCTCTGGTATTCTACACACCTTGACGAATATGAAGAATATTTAATGCTTGGGCAAATATCGAATCTAGGAAGCAGTGAATCTTGGCTCATTTCCATATATTTGATGTATAAAAACAGTTATTTGAATTTTTTTCTTCGAAACGGCGGGTTCAAATTGCTTACAAAATGGTGGTTATGTGTGTCATTCATGTTTGAACACTCAAAGAAGATTTTATTTTTCTCGGAGAGGTTTCATTTTTTCCAATTTTCTCACCCAGCCTAATCTTATGGGTTTTTTGAAAAGTTTGACATGATATTTCTCAAAATCTAATCGACCGATTCATTCCAAAAACTATAAAGTTCTAAGTTGTGAAAGTTGGCCCGTACAAAAAATGTTTCATGTTGATCAGTCAAACCTTGCGACCTGTGCAGTGCCCACAAACAAAAAACAAAAAAAAAAAAAAACACACAGACAAAGCCCTATAAGAGTGGGATGGCGACTTCGCTACGCTCATCTAATTATTTTTTCTTATTAACATCAAAAAATGTACATGGTCATTGTTTCCCGAAAAAGATGGAGGTTTGAGATCGTTCGAACAGGGCACCACAAGGGCGATCTAAAGAATGATGAAATATCCCAAACATGTGAGTTGGGGAATAAACAGCATTTACATGACAATGAGTTTGGTGGGCTAGTCTAGGTGCTACCTGATGACCATGTCCCCCCCCCCCCTCTTCTCTACGTCAGAGCATGTTGCCGACCGGTTGCTCAAGGATTTATGCGACGAAATGATGTATAACTCCGCCACTAGACCACATCTGGCGTTAGACCGCCTAAAATAACCTAAAATCTTATCCTTATAACAAGTTTAGAAATAAATGTGTTACGAGAACGTTATGAAAAAACATCCAAATACATCCAAAAATATCCAAAATTTCAGTTTCAAGCCGATGGCCCCACACACAAAAAAACATAAGAACGAAGCCCGATTTTTTTCGGTAAGTGAAATGGAAGTCGACATTATACTCATATAATAATTAAATACGGGCATGTGCAAGAGGAATCCCAAATCACTTTCAATAAAAATCCCAAAATTCGTTGCTGTCCGTAGCAGTCGAGGTGTTGGTGCTCAACTGCTAATTATTTTTGACCTGTACATATTTGAATATATTTGAAAAAGCGGACGAAGCAGTAAACATGTTCAGACGCGGATTGATACATAATGGGCCTACAGTAAACCAATACGAGGTATATTTTCTCGTTGCCGATTAGATCACCCCACAAACACTTGGGTTATTTGGGAAACGAGATATTGCCGATAGTTCAAAGTATCGCTAGCTGGCGCGTGTCACGGTCTCACTTCTTTTTCTTTCCGAGATCTGCGATATCATTACGATATGCCCACGTGAAAATATGTGTACAGAAATATATGGGATATTATATCAGATATGAATAATTATAAACCAATAATTTATTACTCCAACTATATATATTCAAGGTTTTCAAATGAAATAAAAACAATACAATACATGTTAAAAACCGCTTGAAATGAATACGGAATACGTTCATGGATAATATCAGAAATACTCAATAGTGTGTAAACTTGCTACATACAATCCATTCATACAATGACAACGTAAAATGCCGACTGCAAATATAGAAGCTGAACAGAAATGGAAATACAATGCCAATGTGAGTCATTATCAACAATACTCTTCTGGGAATCCAACCTGAACATGCCAAATCTGGCCTTGAGTACGAGGGCGGCCCTTGTATCGTCTAGTCCGCTGTAGTTCCTCGTTACGACGTATGGCAACGTTACAATCTGGGATGATATTCATTTGAAGATTAGTAAATATCTACAAGTACAATAATACATATAAACAATCATCAAAAGTGTAGCACCGTATGCAAAGAGGCAAAACAAACATCAGGATGACAGTGATGAATGTATCTACCGAACAGTGAACGACATAGATCGATTACGCAATTATTTGTAGACACTTTACCTCAAACAAGTACCACACACTTGATTTTCTTACATTTTGTTACGTAATTTCGTAACACGGAATTTCCGTAAATTTCCTAAGCAAGTAGTCTGACAGTCTGGGAAAGGATTTTATTTTAAAGAGCGATCACGAGTGGATAATGGGCGTTGATTTCAGACCGATAGGAGTTCTACTTGCCGAGATATGAAACTTCATAATATTACTCTATAAATCCCGTGAATAGCCTTGAAGCATGTTGCCGGCTGCTCAGAGCAGAAGAGTACACGTACCTTGTGGTAACTGTTATTTGCCAGGCCCCCGCACTAGCACCTACCTTGTGGGTCGGGTAACGGGTTCTTCTCCTGAGTTTCCGTGTGTTTCATAGACTTCTTGTCAAAATGCTCCACTCCTTCCAACAAGTTCTGGTGGCCTTTCTCCTGACGAATCACTGCAAGCGATCAGTGGCAAATAAAACAAAGCAAAACCAAACAAAAGATGAACAAACATGCGCTGCTACGTTACTAGTGGAATAACATCAAGCCGGTGGTTCTTAATGTTTATTGGGTTTAGCGACGCACTCTACTGATAACTACGATCTATTGGCGTCGCTGAATGATGAATGAGATGATGGGATGATGAGATGATAGGTTACTTCATTAGGTGTGTTGGAAGGAGTCGGTCGTGGCCTGTTGTCAAGGAACCACCCCAGAATTAACCTGCACGCCAGAGGGAAACCACGATGCACCCCTGTCAGGATCTGGTCGACCATGGCGGGAATCGAACCCGTCTCCTGAACCACTTGTCTCAGTTTCTGAACGCTGGACAGGGTTTAACGTTCAGTTGTCATGACGATAGGCTCGGGAACTGAGGCCTGATCGAGAGGAACCCGCTTGCAATTTCTAGATTTTACTGTAGAACAATATTTATAAATATGTCTTCAACTTCACTGATCTCTTGATTGAAGGATTGAAATATTCATTAATCTTAAACGGCAAAAATACTTTCTCCTATTTTTATTTATATTAATATTTTTGTATTATTATCAATATAGTTTGAATGCCGAGTGGAGTGAGATGGGGGAGGGGTGGGTGGGGGGGGGAAACGTACCGTCCTTGTCAGGAAGAGGGTTCTTCTCGAGGGTCTCGGTGGGCTTGAGCTTGTTGGTGTCAAAGTCCTCCACTCCCTGCAGCAGTGCCTCGTGTGTCTTCTCGGTCGCCACATCTGGCAACATGGCACGGTCAGCATTCAACAACATGCGACTAACGGCTAGCGTTACAAAAGCGACAAGACAACACTGCCCCGTACACACGCTAACAGATCCCAACAAGCCTGATCCCCGCAAAGTTGATAGCAAATTGCCGCCATGACGGTTGTCAAAAACGTTTTGTGAATTGCAAGAAAGGCCTAGCAGGCTCTAGCAAGCCTTGCTAGAGCCTGCTAGATGTACTTGAATGCCCCCACAGTATAATTTTGATTTCATTCTGTCGCTCGACTGAGAACCTAGTTTTACATGGTTCCGATGAAGTCTACGTACTGAACTGAGAGCGTGATTGGGTAGAAGCACCAACAGCCAGGCACATGAGAACCCGACTTATTCTTCAGAAATCGGAATGAGTTCTGATCACTCAATGCTTTGTGTTCTTTCTCTGCTTTAAACTCAAATAGATCCAAGTTCTAGTTTCATTCTGGTTAGATTCTCAATAAGGTTCAAATATTGTTGAAAAAAGTGACACATTTTTTTAATATCAGGCTAGTGATATTGGCTTTCTTGAGACGATAGCCAAGGCGCAAGAGAAGAACGCGTCAACGTACAAACCTTGTGCGTTGGGCAGAATCATCTTCTCCTCAGTGTTCGTCCTCTTTAACCTATCGGCCTTAAAGTTCTCAACGCCTTGGATCAGGTCTGTGTGTTGGCGCTCCTGTTTCACATCTAGCGGACCAACAAGTGCATCACGTTACTAACTACGCACAACCAGGCAACGTGCATGCTCTTTGCAATTACTAACTACGCTCGCATGCAAGCAACCAGGCAACGTGCATGCTCTTTACACTCGACAAATCATTCAACAAAAACACAATTTCATTGTTTGTTTTTTAAATTGCACAACAAATCCTGAGAAGTGTCAACTCAGAGGCAGGAGAATCTCCCTGCTTGATGTTACGGACAGAGACAGTCGTTATCATTAAAGATAGAACTTCTCACGTGTTCAATCAAGTCAACAGGTTTTGACTGATCTACGTGATGTCATTTCAAGTGAACTGTTGATTGTTTGAAACTCTTTTGGCTGCCGCATGTGATTGCAACTGAATGAAGTATCCATGCACGTTGCCCAACACCAGGAACACTACAAGTATTGTCCACACTCGTGACAAAAGCCCAGCGGGGAATACTCCAAGCCGCCACATTGCAGAAATGACCAATCGATGACGAGTGCAGCGCAGAGTTCCGAGCTTGTACGACTCCCGATGAGTGCATCAAGTCACGTTCTGTCACTAAACGTCACTAAGAGGTCTCACTTGTGATTCCCAAGCGGAAACATCGTTCACGTTGACAGACGGACAACTCATTGGTATACCGGCACCAAGAGAATGAACCACACTCGTCTGGATTCTCGGTCGCTTCTGCGTAGTGGCGTTGCTACATTTGGTTCCGTCACACCGTTCCAACAAGCAAGCGATCACGTAGCACCTTACCTGCTCTCACCGCATGCCGCTTGGAACCAACAGCCGCACCTAGCATGCTACCAGCTAGCATCCTAGATACGACAGTTAGGTTAGGTGAACAATCACGACAGTCGCAAGATGCACGAGTAGGGACCCTGATTGGATTCAATCAATTGAAGGGGGATTTCTTTAGATTATTACAAATCAAGTTGTGATTTGAACTGTCAGGCGTAAGTGTGGATCAGATGACGTCTACTCGAACAAATAGCACGGTCAGGATATCGAGAGCTGCCACCCAGCTACCTAATACCGTGGACGATAGATATTCTTCAAGACATGCCAGGGAGTGGTGAAGGATATCACAACACCAAGGCTACATTGGAATGAAAATATGTTTCCCCAATTTCAGAGAGAACTGCAAGTCTTCAATTCAACGACGGAAATCATGATTCAGGGCCCGCCCCCTTTTCTGTTCCGTGACGTAGACATTACCCGATTCTGTTTGTTTCCATACAGAATACTGAGTAATGCTTACGAGTCTCTGGAGGGCAAATAAAACATCATTTCTGAAATTGAGTTGTTGGTTTCCAGTCTTCTCTAAGCCTAGGGAAATCAAGTCCCAGGGCTGTGAAGTCATTGAAATAAGACTCATCCCTTCACGATGCAAGCGATGATGTCCTGGTAGCGCTCTACCTGCAGTGGCCAGTGACGGTACTACATGCAGACGGGACTGGAGGTGGGCAGGGGCCGTCAGTTTCGTTCTGCCGTAAGAATCAACTGTTCCGACCACCGACAGCTAGGTTAACCCACACCCTGTGCTGGACTTCAGATTATATCGCCTACGGTCACGCTAGACATGCACAATACCCACAAGAAAAGACGGACACAACGAAACACCGAGTGTTCCGGCCTTGGTACCAGTACTTACACCCTCTCACAATTTACTTGGCAAACTTGAACAACTACTTCACCATATCCAGAACAATTTCACTCAACTATGTACAATGTAATTTGAGCCCACAGTATTTTAAATCTATGTTCGGTACTATCTACAAAAAACCAACAATCAATGCAAGCATGTATGAACGTTTGTTAGATTACGTATCATTTTCATTATTTCTAATGTAACATAACAAACATTGTAGGTACAATAGATGCGTTTGTTCTCTAACAAACACACCACGCTGAACGTCTGAGCACCATCACTCTACACAGCGCTAGCGTTGCTCAGTCCGAGGCCTACCTTCCGCCGTGGGCAGCACGTTCTTCTCTTGCGTCACCGCCTTGTTCATCGACGTGGCCTTGAAGCTCTCCAGCTCGCTCTTGAAGTCCACCGCCACCTTGGGCAGGTCACTGACAGTTGGGCCGGAGGTAGACATTCTCCTGAAACACGGGCAACTCTCATTACACCCACTTCCGTCATCACAATACTTCCAAGACCCATTGGGTACAACTCGACTCATCCTTCCCATTCAAATCAACGTTCCTACGCGCCCGCTCACACACACACTGTCCAAGACGTATCTTGTCAAACATTATTTCAATTGATAACATTTTAAATACGGTACTTGAATACGAAATTGATGTTTTGACTTTGTTCCTGATTACGTAGGCCTGCTTCCAACTGAAATGAATTACGCTGACTAATTAAGCGAGTGCGAGAGATGATTTACAGATCACTGTTTGCTTATATTGAACAGCTAGGATATTTGAATGATCGCATGGCTTTGCGTTGCGTACTGAAATGCATAAGGAGGTGAAGAAAATGGCCGTTACATTTTTACGCTAGGAATCGACTACTAACCTTGTAGATAATATTCAGAAAATTGAGATAATCTGTTTCATAATAATAGAAACAATAGTGACAATAATTATTCAATGTTTCAAAGATGTTTATATCTAGTAACCTGAAAGTATACACCAAGGGTGCCCAGTACGTCCATCACAACGTCTTTTCTAGTTGATCCACTCAATCTATTACACAATTTTGTATTGGAAATTATTGGAATATCAATATATATTTCATTGGAAAATCTTTGAAACCTTTAGTTTTCGAAATGTTGATTTTCGACCAAATCTTGATGAACTTATACTAATTCTCAACGTTGTTGGTGACAAGTTCTCAGAAAATAGTAAGGCTACTCTTCGTCTGCTAGTACTGAGAAAATACACTTGCTCTGCTCCGAGTGTCGAATGTCAACAACTTTCCAAGAACTTGACCCTCCTTCCACCAACTATTAGCCCAGCTTATTTTTCAAGAATGGTTTTGTTTTCAGTTCAGTACCGGTTGTGTTTTCGTTCTGTGGAGTGTGATTTATTCGCCAGATTATCCCAAATTAACTTATAATATGCCGCGCAAATCGTAAATACTATATACTAACCACATATCGAATTGAAAATCTATATTGATCAGTTTTGTGCGATGTGTCTTATTTATTCAGGTGATTTTTGTATAGTGGTCTCTTACACACTCACCCCTTAATTTCAAGGAAAACTGCAATTCAACTTGGTCGATCATGCATATTTCTTTATGAAGAAGTACGGTAGATCTTTCCTCCAGAAAGTGTGGGCACCCCTGGTATACTCATGTTCGCGATAATCAACAAAGCCTGCTAATAGGATTATCTGTGGTTTGGAGATCAAACATGAGAAAAAATAATATGGATACAAAATAATTACAGGTGGGCCTAGAATTAAGGCGTGGGTATTCTATATTCAATTGCATTCTATCAACAAGAGCTAACTTTCTGGTGGGGAAAATATAAATAAATAATACTAATAGTAGGTCTAATATATTTCATTAATCTCGATTGCTCACATGTGATATTGGACCAGTCAATACAATGCGTCTAGATAAGAGTGGGGCCTTATATGGGTGTTGTAGGGCCAGACAGTTTCTCACTCCAGTCTTCACTCAATTAATTATACATTGAAATCATTAGACACCGTAATGCCATTGGTGGATCAGGACACTTACATGATAAACTACTCGGAATTTCGTGCTAGTGCCAGCTAGCTCCACGAGGCTTAGACTTTGATTAGTTAATGTTCACTAAAAAAGCTACCAACAATGACAATATATTCTAAAAACAAATCCACTGTCTCTTGGACTGAATAATCGAAGCCCACCCCATGAGCAGGGCTAGGATTATGTGCTAACAACAATGGAAATAAACAGAGACCAGACACGTTGCCATGACAGGTAGATCTCCTAGTCAACATTAACCAATCAAAGTCCTAGCCTCTTGGAGCTAGCTAGCATTAGCACAGAATTTATTAGGTAAGGGTCCAGAATTTTAGTGCAAATAAGCTTCCCAAAGGTTGAAATATCTCATACATATCAGTTCATTGTTCGCTAACATGATGTAAAAAATATATTTGAAAATAGAACGTTTCTTTCCAAGTTACATTTGTCAAAAACGCTGAATTCTAGAACCGGGCATCACGAATCACAAGCAAGGCGGTGAATAAGTAGTCATCTACGATTGCGGTCACATAAAACATTCTGAAATTTAACTTGAATCTAGGCATATTTGACCGCTGGAGTGCACATGACTGCGGCTCGATCGATCGCTCGGCGTGACCGCAAGTGTGGGCCTACTATACTACGAAGTGTGGAACGCAGGCGGTACGAATGAAAGAACGTCTGTGTGTGTGTACATTAAAGGCTCATTCACAACCGAAATTAGGAGTAAAATTAGCATTAGCAGTAATGTAATTATTTAGTAGCTGTTCACAACAATAATTTAAACAACCAATGGGATAGCTTCTTTACATCAGCTGTTTATCTCAATCAGCCGCCATCTTCCTTTGTGCAATCAAGTCTAGTTTTTAGGATGAGGTCAAATTGACTAATAATACCCAATATCCACCCTTATACCCCAATATCATACATTTCCTCGAAACACAATTGTAATATCATGGATTCAATTCAAAATGTGGCACTATTGGCACATTGAAGGGATGTGTGTTCAAAGACCATACCACTTTAAAGACGGTCTGCTGGACATCGTCCGAATGTATGTATATATACTAATATCTTTGGTCCGAACGATAGAAGGCTGTGGCGTGCCAAACATTTGCTCAAATCTGATTGGACAGTGCTTACATCAAGTTGTGAAATTAACAGCAAGGTTTGGAGTTTGCAAACCTTACACTTACTGCTAATGCATTGCATTGTGAACAGAGTGCATGAGCAGGCCCGGATTTACGCACAGGCTGGCAAGGCTGAAGCCTAGGGGCGCAAGAGCTCAGGGGGCGCTTGGGTTCTTCAGGGCTTCCATATTTTTTTTTTCAAATGGAATGAAATCGCATCAAAAATGCAACACGAAGTTATATCATGTAGTTAAAAATGAAACCATAAGTATCACGAACTTATTTTCATTATTATTCCCATTCATATTCTCATTAACATTACAACAACATTGGCTAATATCTACTCATAACTTACATAACTTACAGAATATGATCTAAAAAAAATGATATTTCAAAAAATTCCCTGCGGGGCTATTGGATTGACTGAGATATTGCTGAAATATGCCCTGGTACTTCTTTCTAGAACTTCACCCCGAGTAAGTCACACCCTGTTGTATAAATATTCCATTACTTAGAAAGTCATCATTGGTAATGTCGAGTAACGAGCGGAAATACGTTGTCGTGCCACGTGATTTTCACACTGACCGAAATATTTCCTTAATTAAATTTTATTCGTTTATTTTTTATTTTTCACACTAGTCTTACACACATTTTGAAAGTAAGTATAGGGGCGCTAAACTAGGTTCAGCCTAGGGGCGCTGGATTCTTAAGTCCGGGCCTGTGCATGAGGGTAATTAGACAAATATTGCTGCTAATGCTAATTTTGGTTGTGAATGGGCCTTGAGCAAACGTTTATCAGATGTTCTGAGTTGGGTTGGCTAGAAATGGCCTGATAGCACGACCACTTCCTTCCTCAGCACGTCGACTTCCTGGCCCCAACCCGAGCTCCAGATCAACGGTAGGTTATACCAGGAGAACGCAGTATTTGCCTTGTAAGATGAGCAAGACTGCGAGGCCTCGGGCGGGCCAAGGCTATACACAGCTTGATATCGAAACCATCAAGTCACGCCTCAAGGAGATGGTATAACTATAATGACCTTTAGTCATACGGTCATACCATCTCAGGGGCCCCCGATTGTTGATCATAGCTAACAAACTTGAAACTCTTTGGGTCTTATTTTTACATCTAACAGAGAGAGAGAGAGAGAGAGAGAGAGAGAGAGAGAGAGAGAGAGAGAGAGAGAGAGAGAGAGAGTCGAAAATCAACAAGTTAGGATTCGAGTTCTACGAGAAATTAAACCTAGGCCTATTATTAATTATAGTACATAAATACCATAAATACCGGTAATTAACAGTATTGCTATTAACCAAGAGTAATAACAAGCTAATCTGCTAATTATCTCTTGACTCTC
The DNA here is from genome assembly GCA_964007535.1 of Brachyptera risi. Lineage (NCBI taxonomy): Eukaryota > Metazoa > Arthropoda > Insecta > Plecoptera > Taeniopterygidae > Brachyptera > Brachyptera risi. Next base: position 58,444 of record CAXFZR010000010.1, on the reverse strand, counting down.
CCAGAACTGTCCCTATATGAACATCCATCCTGCATGCTCTGTTGCAGACAAACACCTATTTCCCGGCCGGTGCATCGTGCCGCCGCCGCCAATAGGCCCGCCCGCTGCACGGGGTCGATGACCTGTGCGAAGCGGGCGGGTCGATAGGCTGTCTGGGATAGCCGTGACGTCACTAGACGGGCTTCAGTCCCCTCACACGACCGACTGTCTGGTTCACACTAAAGAGGGATGTGCTCGAAGTGGGGGGGTTGCGTACAACGTGGGCATGGCTAGCTTTTCAATGAGATGAGATAACTTTCTCATTTCACCATTCCATCTCATAATTGGTCGGTTTGCTATTCCCGAGTTGAAAAATCGTGAAATATAAGATGAAATTATTTGTATTAAGAGGCCGCAGGCGCGCTACACGCGCTCGTTGTTCGCTCGCTTCAGACTCGAGTTTAACATGCATCGTGTGCTAGGCGCAGCCCATAGACTAGCCCGCCGACCTCATATTCTCGTAAACGCCGTTAATTCCCTTACTCACACTTTTGATATATTTCACAGTCCGTATTATTTTTCGGTATTCAAAAATATATATCTAGGTTTCCGTAAACTAGAAATTTTTTCATTTTCCATTTGAAGAATTTAAAAAATTACAAATTTCCTGTTCAAAATTCTGTGAATGCGATAACCTCCGTTTTTCAATTTTCAACAGAATGCAGAAACAATCATATTGATATCTCAAACATTACGGCCGTGAGAGTTTGCGGCGTGAAATACGAGCGCCTGCGGCCTCTTAAATGAGAGATACCCTCTAGGAAGCTAGCAGATTATAGCCAATAGCGGCCTAAAATGTAAACAAATAGGATGCATTTATAATAGGATTCTCTAGTTGATTATCCTATTGGAGGTGATGCAAAGCTATCTCGAGTGCCAGGCACAATGTTTTACAACTCACTTTGACATTTCACTAACGAAATGTGTGGTGAGATTTCCAAGTGAACATTACGGCCGTGAGAGTTTGCGGCGTGAAATACGAGCGCCTGCGGCCTCTTAAATGAGAGATACCCTCTAGGAAGCTAGCAGATTATAGCCAATAGCGGCCTAAAATGTAAACAAATAGGATGCATTTATAATAGGATTCTCTAGTTGATTATCCTATTGGAGGTGATGCAAAGCTATCTCGAGTGCCAGGCACAATGTTTTACAACTCACTTTGACATTTCACTAACGAAATGTGTGGTGAGATTTCCAAGTGAAATGTAGAAATAGTGAAATGACATAAAGTTGTAAATAATAATTTCAGGAATACCAATCAGTAATTCTCAGTGGAATAATTGTAATCTGAGCCAGATCTGACTCACTCCACACTTGATGAATGTCTTGATACGTCATTAGGCAGGGAGTATACCCAGTAGACAGTCATTGGCAATAAAGGCACAGTAAAACTCGCTGTTCAAACACTGACTGTCGTCTAGTGATATTTCGCTCTTTTGTATTGGACTTGGCTAGCAACTAAGATCTATTGGCGTCGGATGAATGATTAATGAGATGAAGGAAGCGGTTGCCGGTATTCATCCAAGCTACAGAGAAAACCCACGTTTCACCGGCTGTAAACATGGACCCCCCCGATCACACGAAGCGAGCGCGTTAACCACTGAGCTGCATGTACCGGTGAATCTCAGGCTACGAGTTGATTATCCATGCAACTATAGTTAAGGTACGAATATGATATACGTAACCAAGGGTGATAACAAGTTGATCTGCTAACCATCAGTTAGTAAAACTAGACCTTAGTCCATGGTAGTCGATTGAGCAGAATATCAGTTTTTGGTGATCACTTTCGAACGGTATGAAATATAAACATTCTAATACGCGAGAAACACAAATAATTTTTTTCTTTTTTTTTTAATAATTTCGAAACTTGATACAGAATCATTGTTCCCCAATCAAGGCAATGGATGAAAGATAGGATCGTTTGGACGGGGTGCCACAAGGGCGATCTTACCACCCCAGTTTGGTCCAGTACCAAACTAAACTTCAACAGGACTGCGCTGTCTGTGACCATAATTTTTCGCCGTAGATAAAAGTCTTTCAGTATAAACACACGAATGTTGATATCTTCCACTTTGAACTGTCTCGTGGGCAATGATCACTTCTTCCATTGACAGCAGATGTAAAGTTTATCATTATACAAAATGGACAAATTAAATTAGTGATACGCCTATAATGTTATAATTAGGCCTATCGCTCTACTAATTAATGGTCGTGGCAAATTATGATAGCTTCAAGATGATATAAGTTATAAGATAACTATTCAAGTCATGTCACATAACTGTCAAGCGTATACAGCTAAAAAAACGCATTCTTTAGCATTATACACTTGGCAGTTATGCGACATGACTTGAATAGTTAACTTATATCATCTTGAAGCTATTATAATTATCTGTGTTTCTCGCGTATCAGAATTTCGATATCTCATACCTTTCAAAAGTCATCACCAAAAACTGATATTTCGCTAAATCGACTCCCGTGGACTGTTAAACAAATGGTTACCATAGCAGCTGGTCAAACAACACATATTGTTGTCCGCCTCTTCCAACAATACGAGACCTTGACACGCCAGCGCCATGGGTTCGACTCCCGGCCCAAGGCCAGCTCGGCCAGGCTTGCATCAACACGGTCGTGCTGTTTGCTTGTTGATAAGACTAGGCAATGATAACTCAGCAAAGCAAACAGGTGTCGAAAGCAAACAACTTGCGATGCACCGACACTGGAATGTCGAGGAAATGAGCTCGATCAAAGCTAGGATTAGAGCTACTAGGAAAACGCGAGATACGCTTCGTGAGATGAGCTTAGAAGTATAGAAATCTAGAATGAAAATTAACTTGGCAGCTCAATCTACATCTACATACCTTGGATCACTTCAAACGTTTAAAAACCCTACTGGAATCAATTATGTCACGACCTTCCTATTTCATTCATCATTTTAATAGTTCTCAAGTGATTGTTGACACTTGTTGCTATCGATTTAATTGGTTTCCCTTAATAGCTTTGATTGGTGTTAAAATGCGTTTTAAATGCGTTTTCGTCGTTATTTCTCATTCGATTGTTGCACAAATATCTGAAAATGTGTAGGCCTGTTATAGTTTTTTCACACTTTGGTAGAAATTATAGAGCTTTTGAAAAATGCATTTTTCCTCCGGGTTATTCTTACGGGTTTTTTCAGACTATCCGGAGAAACCGTTGAACGGTTGTTTGAAGACCAATCACAACCTATTCTGGCAAGACGCCAATATGCAGGAAAAGCTGATTGTTCTTGTATGCCGCGTACAAAATTACAAAAAAAAAAACATAAAAACGAAGCCAAATGTTGTCTGTATACTGAATGGAAGTGTTCGCTTCGCTTATCTAATAAGGAGAAGCGAGGTGAACTGTTTCACAAGGTGGTTCAAGGTCAAGTGATCCTCGTTTAATCGGTCGAAAAGAGTACCGTCTTCAATGTAGACATAAGAAATGTTGCGTGGAAATTAGACAATTGCATTTCTTTATTTCACACATGGAAAAGTTATAACGTATATAATCTCGACTCTACGTTGAAGCGTAGTGCAATAATATAGACTATGTGTTAATTTGCACCGCGGTAGCAGCACGTTTTTGCCTAATTCCATATTAGGCTGGTTGCACAGCTCTGGAATCTCGACCATCTGTACGATAGCTTGTAATCCTTGACCATACCAATACTGAGACGTGTGGCCGAGTGGTCAATACACTGAACCGTCATTCAGGAGACCGGGCTTCGATTCCCGTCCTGACAGCCGTTCTCGTGGTTTCCCTCTGTCGGTCAGGTCAACATTGGTACGGTTCCTTAACAACAGGCCACGACCGACTCCTTCCAACCATCCAACAACACCTAATAAAATGACCTTTCATCTCATCATCCCATCTCTACGCCGATAGATCGCTCTATCAGTCGTGCTCGTAAAACCAAATATAAATAACAAAAATAATTAACGCAACGGCAAGAGTATTTGGGGGTCAACTCGAAATGGGCGTGGCTTCACCAGTCGGCCAGTAGGATCTATATCATTTGTGGTGATTTGAAGACACCCTGATCGGATATTTGAATGTCACCTCAGTTCCAACAGCCCTGTTGATTGGACGCTATGACTCGTGACGTCATGCGTGCGATGAGCGCCGCGCACACTCCACGCCTCGCAAGGCGGCGGGCATTGGCCTGCGACACGCGGGCGCATGGGGGCGAGGCCCGAGATAACGGCAACATTGATTTACTGCGCCTTCCTGTGTTATCTATCCCGCTTATCCTAGTCGTGTCACGGCTCGTTTACTGGGAACCAATTGTACCAGCATTTAGAAGCGAAAGATGTTCATCTTCTTCCATTTGGAGAAAACAAGAAATCAACAACTCAATTTCCGAAATTATAACACACATTTTTCAGCTGTTTACGCTTGACAGTTATGCGATATGACTTGAATAACTATAACTTATATCATCTTGAAGCTATTATAATTATCTGTGCTTCTCGCGTATTAGAATTTAGATATCTCATACCGTTCAAAAGTTATCACAAAAAAACGATATTTCGCTAAATCGAGGTGCATGCAAGTACTTATGAAAATAAAGGAATTCACCTTCACTGATATTTTCCATGTTGACGAAGCATGCAGCGCAAGTAGGCCTATATCCACCCCAAGATGATTCCATGCTCTTCAATCAATATGACACAATCCAACCAGTCTTGAGATAACACGTCAATGTATACCAAGAACTAATGCGATGAAGTACATTGACTTATCATCTTGAGAACAAACTGTCAAATTGATTAAAGAACACTAGGAAAACGCTATATACGCGTTGTTAGACGAGCGGAAAGTAATAGTATGTCGACTTCTTTGCCAAACTTTTGCCTACATTCGCCAATTGGGTGACATTTAAGTTACTAGGAAAACGCTATATACGCGTTGTTGGACGAGCGGAAAGTAATAGTATGTCGACTTCATTGCCAAACTTTTGCCTAAATTCGCCAATTGGGTAACATTTTATAGTTATAAATGGGTAAAAACTGCTTCGAGTGGTACCAATTTAGCACATTTCATGTTTTTTCTTCAACATGGCTGACCCGATCAAGCTGAGAATTTCCAGAAATGTGTATCAGAATGTAGTTCAACTTCACACAAAATTTCATTCTTTTTGAAAATATTTTTTTTTCAATTTTTTTTCCGCGTGTTATTCTAATGGGTATTTTTGAAATTTCTAAAATTCATAAGGAAAAAAGTTGACATCCGATAATGCCACAAAACTATACAGATCTAAGTTAGATGAGGAACCATAGCGAAAAAACGTTTGAAGTTGATAGCTGTAGCCGTTTGACCTGTGGAGAACCGACAAAAAAAAAACACAAAAACGAACACCAATTTTTTTCAGTATGTCAAATTGAATCCTCGCTAAAGCTCGTCTAATGACAGGCGAATCAGGATTTCAAATATCGATACGGTTGAACTTTGAGATGTGCGTTTGTGACTTATTTCTACTATTATTCGATAACCGGGAATTAAGCAATGAAAACCATCAAATTAGGCACACTTTGATTCAATTATTGCTCCAAAATGAAATTATCCTTCCGTTTTCGACCAAGCATATCTAGGAAAACGCCATATATGCGTTGTTGGACGAGCGGATAGTAGGCCTAATGGTATGACGATTTGTTGGCCAAACTTTTGCCTACATTCGCCAATTGCAGAGTGACATTTAGGTTAGAAATGGGTACAAACTGCTTCGAGTTGGTACCAATTTAGCACATTTTATGATTTTTCTTCAAAATGGCTCACCCGATCAAGCCGAATGTTTTCAGAAATGTGTACAGAATGTAACTCAACTTCACGCAAAATTCCATTTCTTTTAAAAATAAAAATATCTTCTTTTTTTCCGCCGTGTTATTTTAATGGGTATTTTTTAGATTTCTAAAAATTCATTAAAAAAAAAGTTACCATCCGATAATGCCACAAAACTATACAGATCTAAGTTAGATGAGGAACCACTATAACAAAGTTTGTAGTTGATAGCTGTAGCCGTTTGACCTGTGGAAAACCGACAAAAAAACACGAAAGAAAAAACATTAAACGAACACCAATTTTTTCAGTATGTCAAATTGAATCCTCGCTAAAGCTCGTCTAATTATTTATTCCTTGCATTCTACCGCAAGTCCGTAGTAGATGTGACGAAGGCCTGCAAGGTAGGAGACACTGGCACGTGACGCTGAGGGTATAGAATGACAGAGTGTACTTACAGGCAAGCAGGTGATGCGGATCTGTGGGGCGGTGATCGCACGCGGGCTGATATACCGTTAGAGGGTGAATCATCATGCGGGCTGACGGCCACTAATCGCACAGTCACAGCTGATAACCGTCTCTTAATCGCGTGATACGCGTTTCACAGAAGAAACAAAGATAAGGTGCTAAGGATAAAGAAGGGTCTTGAAAGTGAAATATTTCCGGGGTCAGTTCCCGAGTCCAGGGTCCCAATTGCCTGTAGCGCAACTACCGGTATCGCTTTCATAGCAGACTATACGGTATATAGAACAACAAAACTCAACAATGGCTCAGTAGAATTATTATGTTAGCAATTGCGAATCTGTTTTGCACGGTAATAATAGATTCAATTGTGAACAATGCCCCGGTACCGTATAGCCATGCAGTCTTATCTAGGTCTAGTTGACAAGGGAATCCAGTATGGCTGTTGGGACACGAATGATGAAATGAGGGTGATTGGACGAGACAATAGCCGATGACTGATGAGTGAGATAAGACTGGCCGCTTTCTTATCTCACTCGGGTTCAACGACGCATGCACTCGGGTTTAACGAACAATAACGACATTTATTTCCTTCATTTCAGACAATACTAGAAATCACGACCGACTCCTTCATACTATCCAGAAACAGCTGATAAAATAACCTTTTACCCAATCATCTCACATGTCATTCGTCAGTCATCAGTTCCACCAGCCAGCATGGCCGGCCGGCCGTGTCGAGATGACGACCGGGTGTTCCTGTGGGGGCCGACGAGCGAGGGGGGGAGGGGGGAGGGGGGGGCACAAGGATACGGGCTGCACAACATCCAAAACACACAGATTTGATTGGAATTCAACCCACGACCGCGAGTAGGCCTATTTACCATCAGTGGACATGAATACCGGCTACGTGTTATACGAGACCACGTTGAACAAGATGTTTACACGCACAAGATCAACCGGTGGTGTAGTCAATTAGTGGAGTAGTCACTTGGTGGTGCAGTCACTTAGTGGTGTAGTCACTTAGTGGTGTAGTCACTTAGTGGTGTAGTCACTTAGTGGTGTAGTCAATCGTGTAGTCACTTAGTGGTGTAGTCACTTAGTGGTGTGGTCAATCGTGTAGACAATTAGTGGTGTAGTCAATCGTGTAGTCAATTAGTGGTGTAGTCAATCGTGTAGTCACTTAGTGGTGTAGCTAATCGTGTAGACAATTAGTGGTGTAGTCACTTAGTGGTGTAGTCACTTAGTGGTGTAGTCAATCGTGTAGTCACTTAGTGGTGTGGTCACTTAGTGGTGTGGTCACTTAGTGGTGTGGTCAATCGTGTAGTCACTTAGTGGTGTAGTCACTTAGTGGTGTAGTCACTTAGTGGTGTAGTCAATCGTGTAGTCACTTAGTGGTGTGGTCACTTAGTGGTGTGGTCAATCGTGTAGACAATTAGTGGTGTAGTCAATCGTGTAGTCAATTAGTGGTGTAGTCAATCGTGTAGTCACTTAGTGGTGTAGTCAATCGTGTGGACAATTAGTGGTGTAGTCACTTGGTGGTGTAGTCAATCGTGTAGTCAATTAGTGGTGTAGTCACTTAGTGTTATAGTCAATCGTGTAGACAATTAGTGGTGTAGTCACTTAGTGGTGTAGTCAATCGTGTAGTCAATTAGTGGTGTAGTCACTTGGTGTTGTAGTCAATCGTGTAGACAATTAGTGGTGTGGTCAATCGTGTATACAATTAGTGGTGTAGTCAATTAGAGGTGTAGTCAATTAGTGGTGTCGTCAATCGTGTAGACGATTAGTGGTGTAGTCAATTACTTGTGTAGACAATTAGTGGTGTAGGCAATTAGTGTAGTCAATCGTGTATACAATTGATGGTGTAGTCAATTAGAGGTGTAGTCAATTAGTGGTGTCGTCAATCGTGTAGATAATTAGTGGTGTAGTTTTTCACTTAGTGGTATAGTCAATCGTGTAGATAATTAGTGGTAGAGTCAATCAGAGGTGTAATCAATTAGTGGTGTAGACACTTAGTGGTGTAGTCACTCAGTCGTGTAGACAGTTAGAGGTGTAGTCAATTAGAGGTGTAGTCAAGTAGTGGTGTAGACACTTAGTGTTGTAGTCACTCAGTCGTGTAGACAATTAGTGGTGTAGACAAGCACGCGCCGAACGTACTATATATAGGTACTATCAACTTTCAGTTATTTATATTTGGTTCAACGATGCACTGTAATGATGACCAAGATCTATTGGCGTCGGATGAATGATGAATTGGAAAGGATAGTGTCAAGGAAGCGGTCGTGGCCCATGTTGTAGGAGCCATAGACTAAAGCAGGGAAACCACGGAATGACGGATGGTGACGGGGAGACGGGGCTGGATCCGCATGAAGCACTTGATGACGTCACGCCACATGTGAAGAGTGGTCTCATGAGGTTCACGTCTCTGCGTTCGAAGGTTCAGGTTTGCCTTTTCTGCCAGTAAGTAGTGGATATTCGAATCCCGTGTCCAAGAGAGGGCAGCATCAGTCACTTTAGAACCAGTCCTTGCTCGACTAACTGCCAATAGGTAGTGTACAAGGGACTGGTGTCCTGTCTTCATGTCGGTCCATCAGGCCCACAAATACAACACCTGACACAATGGTCACACAAGTGTTTGAGCTCACAGTGAGATCGTCTCGTAGGGAAGGAAGGAAATAATAATGGTGCATCCGTCGTGTCTACAGACAAATGTGGTAATCAAATCACACATTGCATACAAAAAAACATTTCCAAGTTGAACTATTATTATTGTCGATTATTAGACGAGCTTTTGCGAGGATTCAATTTGACATACTGAAAAAAATTGGTGTTCGTTTTTATGTTTTTTTTTTCATGTTTTTTTTTTTTGTCGGTTCTCCACAGGTCAAACGGCTACAGTTATCAACTTCAAACTTTTTTTCATCATGGTTTCTCATCTTACTCATGTCTGTAAAGTTGTGTGACCGGCACAGTAGCTGAGTGGTTAGCTCACTTGCTTCGTGTGACCGGGAGGTGAAGGGACATATCGGACCCGGTTCGATCCCCGCCACCGTCCATCTTTACAGGGGTTTTTCGTGGTTTCCCTCTGTAGTCTAGGCTAATGCCGGGATGGTTCCCACAATATAGGCCACGACCGCTTCCTTTCCACTATCCTTCCCATTACCCATAAAACCTTCATCTCATCATCCCATCATCTCATTAATCATTCATCCGACGCCAATAGATCTCAGTCATCATTACAGTGCGTCGTTAAAACCCAATATAAAAAAAAAGTTGTGTGGCATTATCGGATGGTAACTTTTTTTTATAAGTTTTAGAAATTTCAAAAATACCCATTAGAATAACACAGCGGAAAAAAAAGAAAATATTTTTATTTTCCCAAAAAAATGAAATTTTGCGTGAAGTTGAGTTACATTCTGTACACATTTATGAGAATTTTGAGCTTGATCGGATGAGCCATTTTGAAGAAAAACCATAAAATGTGCTAAATTGGTATCAACTCGAAGCTGTTTGTACCCATTTCTAACCTAAATGTCACTCTGCAATTGGCGAATGTAGGCAAAAGTTTGGCCAACAAATCGTCATACCATTAGGCCTACTATCCGCTCGTCCAACAACGCATATATGGCGTTTTCCTAGTAGAAATACATTTTGATCAATTTTTTTAATTGTATCATCTATAGGCCTATTCACACTTGTAATATTTTGAGGGACATCATTACCGTACACAACTGTCTGTGCTGTTTTGGTTATAACTGCCATTTTACCAAGACGTGTTTTCATAAAATCAATGTAGGATACATAAACAGCTTGTCTAGTATATCTATGTAGTTGGATGATATCTGAAAATTAGGTTTAATCAAATTATGAGTAACTTTGTTTTTATATATAGGGCCCAACTATAAAATATATTCACATTCACAATATAGTTCCATTAACTATTTCTTTGATCGCCCTTGTAACTCTCGTCCTGTACTTTCATAGGGAAGCAACGGCTCCAAGTCTAGTTCTGTGCCGAGCTACTGAAGATGAGAGACCCGAGTTTCGGCGGGAACGAGCCGGGGGGGAGGGGGCGGGGGGGGGGGGCAGGTGGAATGCCAACCACCTGTTATGACGTCACACACACCCGGACGCAGCAAGCAGCTCACACAAGATATTCTCAGGCGATCTCAACAGAATATATCTACACATAGACTATCAAATCTATCCATTTCACACGGCTGTATATTTCCCTTTCATGGTATTCCAATTCACTCGACGTTTTATTCTATTCCAGTATTTTCCACAATAAAAATATAATTCAAGAAATTAAAATAATATATTCACTATATAGAACGACAAATACGTTTCGGGAAAATAGTATCTTCATCAAGGTATGAGATTGTATAATGGAATACCATTAGTTGTAACAGTGTGTCTAGGTTTAGACGAGATTGCTGTGCAATGAGAAGTACTCGCTTGAACAGCCAGCCACCTTAGTTAACGGTATGTAAATATTACTAGGAAAACGCGGGATGCGCGTTGTTAGACGAGCTTAGGGGTATAGAAATCTAGAAAGAAAAATAATTTGTCAACCCAATCTACATCTACAGACCTTGGATCACTCCAAACGTTCAAAAACCTTACGAGAATCAGTTATGTCACGGCCTTCTTCTTCATTCATTTCAATCGTTTTGAATTAATTAGTGACATTCGTTGCTATAGATTTAATTGGTTCCCGTAATAGCCTAAATTGATGGGAGAATGCTTTATAAATGCGTTTTCTTCGTTATTTCTCATCCGATTGATGCGAAAAATCTCTCAAAATGTGCTTAATAGTTTCCTTTATATTCGGCGAAAATTTGAGAGGTCTTGAAAAATTTTGATTTTTCAAGTATTTTCCTCCGGGTTATTCTAATGGGGATTTTTGAAATTTCTAAAATTCATAAAAAAAAAAGTTACCACCCGATAATGCCACAAAACTATACAGATCTAAGTTAGATGAGGAACCATGACGAAAAAAAGTTTGAAGTTGATAGCTGTAGCCGTTTGACCTGTGGAGAACCGACAAAAAAACATAAAAAAAAAAAAAAAAAACATAAAAACGAACACCAATTTTTTTCAGTATGTCAAATTGAATCCTCGCTAAAGCTCGTCTAACTAATGTAACAGCGAAATTGTAATTGTACATGTAATTGTATTATCCATTGTTATGAAATGGATTTGTAACTATATGTACTGGTACGTATGTAAAAAAATAGCATTTAAATATCTTCTACATACTACAATACCGGTACGTAAATGTCCTTTTCAGAGCATTTGGCTATTTCGTGAAAATAGGCACAATTTTCAACACTATTGACTGTAGAATATTGTATTTAAAAAACCGAGACGCGTGGCCGAGTGGTAACACACTGCACCGTCATTCGGGAGACCGGGGTTCGATTCCCGCCATGGTTGACCATCCTGACAGGGGTTTCCCTCTGTCGTTCAGGTCAATACTGGGATGGTTCCTCAACAACAGGCCACGACCGACTCCTTCCCACCATCCAAAACACCTAATAAAATGACCTTTCATCCCATCACCTCATTCATCATCCACCGACGCCAATAGATCGTAGCCATCAGTATAGCGCGTCATTAAATTGTTGTCAAAAAACGTATGAAATAGATAACGAGCTGGTCAAGCTTCCTCTGCCTCGATTGATTTATCTCGCAGTCGTTGATCAGTTCCCACAGCTGACTGTCGACATTTCATGTCAGCCACACCACGTGATGGAAACTATCAGAGTCGCACCAGATTTGCTGCTATTAGGCCTATTGCAGAGTAAATAGTAAGATCAACATTCAACTAAACCCGAGCAGAATACAACATTCGAGAAGACTGAAACAAACCCCTGCTTCTCTGCGCCCCGAACCTGCAGTCACAGGCCCGACCCTTACACGGCAATATTAGCTGATATTTCAGACGAGTGTTTCAGGAAACAAACCCCTGCTTCTCTGCGCCCCGAACCTGCAGTCACAGGCCCGACCCTTACACGGCAATATTAGCTGATATTTCAGACGAGTGTTTCAGGAAACAAACCCCTGCTTCTCTGCGCCCCGAACCTGCAGTCACAGGCCCGACCCTTACACGGCAATATTAGCTGATATTTCAGACGAGTGTTTCAGGAAACAAACCCCTGCTTCTCTGCGCCCCGAACCTGCAGTCACAGGCCCGACCCTTACACGGCAATATTAGCTGATATTTCAGACGAGTGTTTCAGGAAACAAACCCCTGCTTCTCTGCGCCCCGAACCTGCAGTCACAGGCCCGACCCTTACACGGCAATATTAGCTGATATTTCAGACGAGTGTTTCAGGAAACAAACCCCTGCTTCTCTGCGCCCCGAACCTGCAGTCACAGGCCCGACCCTTACACGGCAATATTAGCTGATATTTCAGACGAGTGTTTCAGGAAACAAACCCCTGCTTCTCTGCGCCCCGAACCTGCAGTCACAGGCCCGACCCTTACACGGCAATATTAGCTGATATTTCAGACGAGTGTTTCAGGAAACAAAGCTGGATATTAAAACATGTCATGGGAACTACAGCAAGATTCGACACGCGCTACCGCAGCGCCCCAACATGAGCAATCGATCCGTCAGCCGATATACAAGCAAGACACGGACTTCTAGCGGTAATTAGGCCTACGTTGATTAACGTAACATTTCAAATATTTGTGTGGAAAGTGTTTTTGGGTTGGGTTTGGTGGTCAAGGTCGATGTCCTAACCTTGGTTGAGGGTGAAAGATTATAGTTTAAATAGTTTCATTTCTCCAAAACACCAATTTCCCCTACCACAAAAAAAAATGTCGTGGCACGTGAATCTAAAACTTGACCGTTCCGGTCACCGCCCTCCACACGCTGTCATTCACTGGCCCCGTTGATCGTTTCACCCTTGGTTACATATGCCTCGTTTACATTCTAGCTACATTAGTTTCGTGCTTCAATTAATAATAGGTACTGCTTAGTAAACATATTAGTATCCTCTGTAGAACGTGGTCCAAGTAGGCCTATTGCATTACGCAATGCTTTGTATTTACAAGCAATTCCACTTGTTTAGTTTCCATCGGCCTTGTCGCCGCGTGTTTGTCTGTGCTCCTAATAATATGATGGCAATCGGGCCTTATTAGGCGCGCAGTCGACGCATAACCTTCCGCGCGACCCGATTGGCTCGCTATCGAACACTATCTGGCGCTATCCTACTGAGTCACTCCGAACCCAACACCTCTGGCAACTAAATCGAGTTGTACACGCTTCTCATCATTGCCTCTCAAAATACGAGGCAATGTGATGGCGATATTTGAGATCGAATCACTTACGAGTGACAACTTGTGATATTGTCCAAGCAGTCTACACGTCTTGACCTAACCTAACCTAGTCTGGGCCGTGTCTGGGTGTGCGAGATTCACTTATCGACATTTCGCACACAAATAATGCCCATTCGTTTTCACGGGCGTTCAAGAAACTGATCATACACAACAACACTTTCAACAGATATTATGGTGCATCGTGGCCTATCTCATTATGTTTTCTCTAATAATAATATAAATGCTTCTGGCCAAAAGTTCACGAGGGAGGTTCATTTTGCTTCTAGCGACCCATTGAAAGCATTTTGATGCGCTTTCACCACACATGGCAGAACTTTTGTTTGAATCTAGAAGTGCAGGATAGCCCAGAGAGGGTTTACACAGTGGTGGCATGCCGGTACAGTATAACCTGCCCCTGACGAGAGGTCAATGACAAATATCAGATCGCATTCATAACAAAAACACAGAAATATTCCACAATATTTGACAGATGTTTCAAGTAGGTCCTGGCATGGCAAAGGTGACTCAAAGTGGCAACAATGTGCCTAATGAATCATCATCTGTCGATCGCACGACGTAATCCAAGTAGCTAGGCCTACATGACACCATTTCCTCCAGCAGCCACACTTTCGCCGGCTACCTTCTGTGGCACAATCCGTACATTATCCCCGAAACAAATGACTGCATCTGTGATTGGGTACTTGCATAGTGGCAATAACACGACCACACAGCAGACAAGAGGCTACAACAGAGTGTAGGCCACATACGACAGATGTCAGATCGACTTGGGCGCCCATCTGCACATCGGCATCAGCATCCAGCACAAGGATCCAGCATCAGCATCCAGCACAAGGATTAGCTAGTACGTCGAGGAATCGGTGTAAAAGCATGGTTATAAATAACTAAATAGTATTCGTGTGCTCGGTCATTACCCCGGTGTATTACGTCCTTAGGCCCAACTAGTCGAGGCCTAAAAACCACACCCTAACAAACGAACACCGGCCAACTGTCAATCACGCAGGCCTAGCCTAGGCTTACAAGCAACCGTAGAAAACATTGATATTATTCTTACCTGAATTAGTTGATTGAGCTTCGTGTAGTCCAAATGGATGAGAACGTGGCGTTTTTTGTACACTGTACGAGTAGGCCTAGCGAGAGAAATAAGTTTGACGTCTAGCTGGTACGACGCTGTTGCTGGAACTGGTTTTCCGTTGCCGTCACCGACTACGAGGAACCACCGCTAGGGGGGCGATGACTCACTGAACTTGACGCTGATTGGTCGAGCCGAGAGGGGCTCCTTGTTCGCTCTTTCCACCGATCACACTTGTAGCCACGGCTCGAACCACCTGAGCGACAATCATAGGAGAGCAGGGGGACGGTCGATCGGATCTTTCTCCTCGCGCACACACCCGTATACAACTGTTTCTATGTTTATTAATTAATTAATTCTTAGAGAGCTATGGAAATGATTTAGAGTTTGATTAGCATACACACTACAGCAATATATACATCAGTCTGCAATATTTAAAAAAGCAGTATTTTCTCATCTTATTAACAGCTGGTTCAATCTAAAGTGTCCTGTGGCCAAGTGGATCGAGCCGCTTAACGTATGGAGCGCAGTGCGCACTAAGGAGCGCTTGGCCTGTGGAGCGCAGACAGCAAGGGGGAGCGAACATTTACACTTGCATGCTTAGTGCAGGCTTATAATCATAATTGGATGAACAATGTTAAATCCCTCCACTCGCGCGTAATGAGAACTTCCTGTGTCTACACACACACACACACACACACACACGTATATATATATATATATATATATATATATATATATATATATATATATATATATATATATATATATATATATATATATATATATATATATATATATATATATAAATATATATATATATATATATATATATATATATATATATATATATATATATATATATATATATATATATATATATATATAGAGAGAGAGAGAGAGAGAGAGAGAGAGAGAGAGAGAGAGATATTTATATATATATATATATATTTATATATATATATATATATATATATAGAGAGAGAGAGAGAGCGAGAGATAAAATATATATATATATATATATATATATATATATATATATATATATATATATATATATATATTTATATATACATATATATATATATAGAGAGAGAGAGAGAGAGAGAGAGAGGGAGAGATAAAATATATATATATATATATATATTTATATATATATATATATATATTTTCATTTCAAATTGTGTTTCAACGACGCATTATACTGATGGCTACGATCTATTGGCGTCGGTGAATGATGAGGAATGATGAGATGAAAAGTTATTTTATTGGGTGTTTTGGATGGTGGGAAGGAGTCGGTTGTGGCCTGTTGTTAAGGAACCATCCCAGTATCACCTGAACGTCAGAGGGAAACCACGAAAAACCCCTGTCAGATGGTCGACCATGGGGGAATCGAACCCCATTCACATGAATGACGGCTCAGTGTTTTACCACTCGGCACGCGCCTC
>CAXFZR010000010.1:2500-42086 GCA_964007535.1 Brachyptera risi | reverse complement strand
ATCTGTAGCCGTTCGACCTGTGGAGAACCGAAAAAAAAATTAAAAAAAAAAAAAAAAAAAAAAAAACATACACCATTTTTTTTCAGTATGTCAAATTGAATCCTCGCTGAAGCTCGTCTAGCAAATAGAATCTATAAGCAAGGTATCTATATTATCACTAATATTTGTCGAATATGTCGGAAACTTCCCAGCTTGCAAAGCTGTGTGAAGCTACAGAGTATGTACGCCTTCTTGGCGTTGAGTAACGTATCTTGGGAATATATCTATATACCCTCAGATTCTAATTTTGTGAATGTCCAATATGGCCGCCGAGATCGGAACAAGCAAATGTCGCTATTGGCTGCAGGAGTGATGGCCTGTTCAGGCGAGGCACGATCGTGCCAATCCTACGTTGTGGAGCAATGAAACACCTCGTCAAGGTCAACACTGCGTGTCTGATGGCCTGTTCAGACAAGGCACGATCGTGCCAATCCTACGTTGTGGAGCAATGAAACACCTCGTCAAGGTCAACACTACGTGCCTGATGGCCTGTTCAAGCGAGGCACGATCGTGCCAATCCTACGTTGTGAAGCAATGAAACACCTCGTCAAGGTCAACACTGCGTGCCTGATGGCCTGTTCAGACGAGGCACGATCGTGCCAATCCTACGTTGTGGAGCAATGAAACACCTCGTCAAGGTCAACACTGCGTGCCTGATGGCCTGTTCAGACGAGGCACGATCGTGCCAATCCTACGTTGTGGAGCAATGAAACACCTCGTCAAGGTCAACACTACGTGCCTGATGGCCTGTTCAGGTGAGGCACGATCGTGCCAATCCTACGTTGTGGAGCAATGAAACACCTCGTCAAGGTCAACACTGCGTGCCTGATGGCCTGTTCAGACAAGGCACGATCGTGCCAATCCTACGTTGTGGAGCAATGAAACACCTCGTCAAGGTCAACACTGCGTGCCTGATGGCCTGCTCAGACGAGGCACGACCGTGCCAATCCTACGTTGTGGAGCAATGAAACACCTCGTCAAGGTCAACACTACGTGCCTGATGGCCTGTTCAGGTGAGGCACGATCGTGCCAATCCTACGTTGTGGAGCAATGAAACACCTCGTCAAGGTCAACACTGCGTGCCTGATGGCCTGTTCAGACAAGGCACGATCGTGCCAATCCTACGTTGTGGAGCAATGAAACACCTCGTCAAGGTCAACACTGCGTGCCTGATGGCCTGTTCAGACGAGGCACGATCGTGCCAATCCTACGTTGTGGAGCAATGAAACACCTCGTCAAGGTCAACACTACGTGCCTGATGGCCTGTTCAGGTGAGGCACGATCGTGCCAATCCTACGTTGTGGAGCAATGAAACACCTCGTCAAGGTCAACACTGCGTGCCTGATGGCCTGTTCAGACAAGGCACGATCGTGCCAATCCTACGTTGTGGAGCAATGAAACACCTCGTCAAGGTCAACACTGCGTGCCTGATGGCCCGTTCAGGCGAGGCACGATCATGCCAATCCTACGTTGTGGAGCAATGAAACACCTCGTCAAGGTCAACACTGCGTGCCTGATGGCCCGTTCAGGCGAGGCACGATCGTGCCAATCCTACGTTGTGGAGCAATGAAACACCTCGTCAAGGTCAACACTGCGTGCCTGATGGCCCGTTCAGGCGAGGCACGATCGTGCCAATCCTACGTTGTGGAGCAATGAAACACCTCGTCAAGGTCAACACTGCGTGCCTGATGGCCCGTTCAGGCGAGGCACGATCGTACCAATCCTACGTTGTGGAGCAATGAAACACCTCGTCAAGGTCAACACTGCGTGCCTGATGGCCTGTTCAGACAAGGCACGATCATGCCAATCCTACGTTGTGGAGCAATGAAACACCTCGGCAAGGTCAACACTGCGTGCCTGAATCATGGCAACTTTCAGATAGACAGGAGCTCCAATCCTATCGTGTTGGTTCATGTATTGTATGACTGACCAATAGGAGAACAGTATTTTCGATTCAAGTGATCGATAATCGCATCAGTGCAAATCGATTAAATCTGACCGCCAAGACAGAACGTTCTATTGGTCCATTCATCACGTGACTGTGACGTTTCCAGCAACGCGATGTGCTAAAGCTCGAGGATCGGCACGATGAGATTGAGATGTCGGTGAGGTGGAACGGCTGGAGTCTCATGAAGCTGGCAGACTTGTGTCAAAGCTCGAGGATCGGCACGATGAGATTGAGATGTCGGTGAGGTGGAACGGCTGGAGTCTCATGAAGCTGGCAGACTTGTGTCAGAGCTCGAGGATCGGCACGATGAGATTGAGATGTCGGTGAGGTGGAACGGCTGGAGTCTCATGAAGCTGGCAGACTTGTGTCAAAGCTCGAGGATCGGCACGATGAGATTGAGATCTCGGTGAGGTGGAACGGCTGGAGTCTCATGAAGCTGGCAGACTTGTGTCAGAGCTCGAGGATCGGCACGATGAGATTGAGATGTCGGTGAGGTGGAACGGCTGGAGTCTCATGAAGCTGGCAGACTTGTGTCAGAGCTCGAGGATCGGCACGATGGGATTGAGATTGAGATGTCGGTGAGGTGGAACGGCTGGAGTCTCATGAAGCTGGCAGACTTGTGTCAGAGCTCGAGGATCGGCACGATGAGATTGAGATTGAGATCTCGGTGAGGTGGAACGGCTGGAGTCTCATGAAGCTGGCAGACTTGTGTCAGAGCTCGAGGATCGGCACGATGAGATTGAGATTGAGATCTCGGTGAGGTGGAACGGCTGGAGTCTCATGAAGCTGGCAGACTTGTGTCAGAGCTCGAGGATCGGCACGATGAGATTGAGATCTCGGTGAGGTGGAACGGCTGGAGTCTCATGAAGCTGGCAGACTTGTGTCAGAGCTCGAGGATCGGCACGATGAGATTGAGATTGAGATCTCGGTGAGGTGGAACGGCTGGAGTCTCATGAAGCTGGCAGACTTGTGTCAAAGCTCGAGGATCGGCACGATGAGATTGAGATCTCGGTGAGGTGGAACGGCTGGAGTCTCATGAAGCTGGCAGACTTGTGTCAAAGCTCGAGGATCGGCACGATGAGATTGAGATCTCGGTGAGGTGGAACGGCTGGAGTCTCATGAAGCTGGCAGACTTGTGTCAGAGCTCGAGGATCGGCACGATGAGATTGAGATTGAGATCTCGGTGAGGTGGAACGGCTGGAGTCTCATGAAGCTGGCAGACTTGTGTCAGAGCTCGAGGATCGGCACGATGAGATTGAGATTGAGATCTCGGTGAGGTGGAACGGCTGGAGTCTCATGAAGCTGGCAGACTTGTGTCAAAGCTCGAGGATCGGCACGATGAGATTGAGATCTCGGTGAGGTGGAACGGCTGGAGTCTCATGAAGCTGGCAGACTTGTGTCAGAGCTCGAGGATCGGCACGATGAGATTGAGATTGAGATCTCGGTGAGGTGGAACGGCTGGAGTCTCATGAAGCTGGCAGACTTGTGTCAAAGCTCGAGGATCGGCACGATGAGATTGAGATCTCGGTGAGGTGGAACGGCTGGAGTCTCATGAAGCTGGCAGACCTGTGTCAAAGCTCGAGGATTGGCACGATGAGATTGAGATTGAGATGTCGGTGAGGTGGAACGGCTGGAGTCTATGAAGCTGGCAGACTTGTGTCAAAGCTCGAGGATCGACACGATGAGATTGAGATCTCGGTGAGGTGGAACGGCTGGAGTCTCATGAAGCTGGCAGACTTGTGTCAAAGCTCGAGGATCGGCACGATGAGATTGAGATCTCGGTGAGGTGGAACGGCTGGAGTCTCATGAAGCTGGCAGACTTGTGTCAAAGCTCGAGGATCGGCACGATGAGATTGAGATCTCGGTGAGGTGGAACGGCTGGAGTCTCATGAAGCTGGCAGACTTGTGTCAAAGCTCGAGGATCGGCACGATGAGATTGAGATCTCGGTGAGGTGGAACGGCTGGAGTCTCATGAAGCTGGCAGACTTGTGTCAAAGCTCGAGGATCGGCACGATGAGATTGAGATGTCGGTGAGGTGGAACGGCTGGAGTCTCATGAAGCTGGCAGACTTGTGTCAAAGCTCGAGGATCGGCACGATGAGATTGAGATCTCGGTGAGGTGGAACGGCTGGAGTCTCATGAAGCTGGCAGACTTGTGTCAAAGCTCGAGGATCGGCACGATGAGATTGAGATCTCGGTGAGGTGGAACGGCTGGAGTCTCATGAAGCTGGCAGACTTGTGTCAGAGCTCGAGGATCGGCACGATGAGATTGAGATTGAGATGTCGGTGAGGTGGAACGGCTGGAGTCTCATGAAGCTGGCAGACTTGTGTCAGAGCTCGAGGATCGGCACGATGAGATTGAGATTGAGATCTCGGTGAGGTGGAACGGCTGGAGTCTCATGAAGCTGGCAGACTTGTGTCAGAGCTCGAGGATCGGCACGATGAGATTGAGATTGAGATCTCGGTGAGGTGGAACGGCTGGAGTCTCATGAAGCTGGCAGACTTGTGTCAGAGCTCGAGGATCGGCACGATGAGATTGAGATCTCGGTGAGGTGGAACGGCTGGAGTCTCATGAAGCTGGCAGACTTGTGTCAGAGCTCGAGGATCGGCACGATGAGATTGAGATTGAGATCTCGGTGAGGTGGAACGGCTGGAGTCTCATGAAGCTGGCAGACTTGTGTCAAAGCTCGAGGATCGGCACGATGAGATTGAGATCTCGGTGAGGTGGAACGGCTGGAGTCTCATGAAGCTGGCAGACCTGTGTCAAAGCTCGAGGATTGGCACGATGAGATTGAGATTGAGATGTCGGTGAGGTGGAACGGCTGGAGTCTATGAAGCTGGCAGACTTGTGTCAAAGCTCGAGGATCGACACGATGAGATTGAGATCTCGGTGAGGTGGAATGGCTGGAGTCTCATGAAGCTGGCAGACTTGTGTCAGAGCTCGAGGATCGGCACGATGAGATTGAGATTGAGATATCGGTGAGGTGGAACGGCTGGAGTCTCATGAAGCTGGCAGACTTGTGTCAAAGCTCGAGGATCGGCACGATGAGATTGAGATCTCGGTGAGGTGGAACGGCTGGAGTCTCATGAAGCTGGCAGACTTGTGTCAGAGCTCGAGGATCGGCACGATGAGATTGAGATTGAGATCTCGGTGAGGTGGAACGGCTGGAGTCTCATGAAGCTGGCAGACTTGTGTCAAAGCTCGAGGATCGGCACGATGGGATTGAGATCTCGGTGAGGTGGAACGGCTGGAGTCTCATGAAGCTGGCAGACTTGCTGCTTGGCACATTAAATCGACCAGCAACTAATTAGGCCAATTATTACTATCCCGTGTTCGTGAAATAAATATTAATTGGTGAAGTTAACACCGCGTGACGTCACACCGTGTGGAACCGACCCGCATGCCGGCCAACCACTTTACACATTCCGGTTTACACAGTCGGGTTTACACATTCCAGTTTACACAGTCGGGTTTACACAGTCGGGTTTACACATTCCAGTTTACACAGTCGGGTTTACACAGTCGGGTTTACACAGTGGGTTCACTTGTTTGGCCAGCTTGGAATCGACCAAGATGCATTGAGGGTTGCGTTGGTTTGCCTGACTTGACTCATTCGAAGACACGTTTCATTTCCTGACTTCTTTTCTAAGAACCAAAGATCGTTGCTCTATCTCGTGTTGTTTTATGGAAATGTCCGACAGGCTGACAAACTTGATGACAGCTGTTATTAGCTGAGCCGCCGTGAACGTAAAGTTAGTTCCTCTTATTACTACTTATAGCCTATAGTTATAGTTTGGAGTCTCATTTTATGATATGGAATGGAGGTCATATATTTTGATTACTTCAAAATGACATTATTAAGTATGCTGAATAGTAATGGTTTGAAAACACGCGCCTGGCAAATTGTCCTCCCCCCAAAAAACAGGTGCCTGGCAAATTGTCCTCCCCCCTAAAACAGGTGCCTGGCAAATTGCCCTCCCTCCCTATAACAGGTGCCTGGCAAATTGTCCTCCTTCCCTAAAACAGGTGCCTGGCAAATTGTCCTCCCCCCTAAAACAGGTGCCTGGCAAATTGCCCTCCCTCCCTATAACAGGTGCCTGACAAATTGTCCTCCTCCCCTAAAACAGGCACCTGGTAAATTTTCCTCCCCCCCTAAACAGGTGCCTGGTAAATTGTCCTCCCCCTAAAACAGGTGCCTGGCAAATTGTCCTACCCCCTAAAACAGGCATCTGGTAAATTGTCCTCCCCCTCCCCCCAAAACAGGTGCCTGGCAAATTTCTCCCCCCCCCCCCTCACCACTGAAACAGGTGCCTGGCAAATTTCTCCCCCCCCCCCCTGAAACAGGTACCTGGCAAATTATCCCCCCCCCCCAAAAAAAAAAACAGGCGCCTGGCAAATTGTCCGTGCAAGGTGCATGTCGCTGGAACACCCAAAATCGATTTTTGATTTTTTTTCCGATGCCAATCGTCTGTGCTTTGTTTGTGCTCTTTTGTAGACGAAATCTCATTGTTTGTGCTCGACTCATTTGGGCGCTAGATGCAAATCAAATTGTGGTGTGAACGCTCTGATCTTTGCCGAGCTACCGATGAGTGCGCACGGTCAACACCTAGGTCCGTGAAGTTGGCACCCCCACGAGAGCACTATTATTGAGCACTTAATTGAGAAAACAATTTGCGGGGTGCCAACTTCACGCAGCACCCCGCACGAGAGCACTAATTCTGAATATTCCCGTTTTTTGCCCGTATCTTCCAGACTTCGGATCGGGATTGCTGGGGGAATTATTTATAGGTGGAACACAGCCCGACAAATCTGAATTTGGACACGGCTTTACGCTATAAAATTTCGTTCATCCGCTACGTCACCATATTGGAAGGTGTCGGTCGTGCCACCGGAAGGAGTTTCTCACGGCGCCATAACGGTCAATCGGAGTTTTTTAGCGTGATGGCGTGTCCATATTCGGGTCCATAGGACTTTATTGGAAGATAATTGAAAGTTGCCCCCCCTCCCCCCCCCCTCTCTCTCTTTCTCGAAATATCTCGGAAAGTATGGAGCACTAATTGTGGGACTGGTGGCAATCGAGAGCACAAATTGAACACTGAGAAATCTTGAATTTTCAGAATAAGAGCTCTCGTGGGGTGGGGGGAGGGAGGTGGGGGGGAGGGGTGCTGCGTGAAAAAGGCACCCACCAATTTGTTTTCTTAATATAACGTAAAGTAAACAAGGGTGAGCGCGCTCACCCTTGGACGCCCTCATATAGAAAAAGAACCTTAAATTGATTGCCTCTATTGACAGAAAACCTTAAATAGATTCTTCTGTGAAAATAAATTCTGAAATTGATTGTTACTATCGAAAGAAATCCTAAATACATTGCTTCTATTCACAAAAAACGTAACATGATTTCTTCTATCGACAGAAAATCCCAAATTAAATTCTCCTATCAACAGAGTCGGGTACTTTCAATATTTTGCTTATAGGCGTAATAATCTAAAACTCTTATTATATGCTTTTTTTATGTTGCTTAACTAACCCACCAACAGCTAGGTTATAGAGTATGAATGAGCGGGTGATGAAGAAACAGTGAGGTGATGATAGATGGAAGGACATTTAAAAAACCCATACATTACGCAGGATTTGAACCTGTGGCCCTGAAACCAGAAGCAGATGTGCAACCTCTAGACCAAGTATGGTGGTTTAAATGCTTCTGTTGGCGGAAAACATTCAATATATATATATTCATATATATATATATATATATATATATATATATATATATATATATATATATATATATATATATATATATATATATATATATATTTCTATATATATATATATATATATATATTAATATATAGATATATATATAAATATATATATATATATATATATATATATATATATATATATATATATATATATATATACATATATATATATATATATATATATATATATATATATATATATATATATATATATATACATATATATATATATATATATATATATATATATATATATATATATATATATATATATATATATATATACATATATATATATATATATATATATATATATATATATATATATATATATATATATATATATATATATATATATATATATATATATATTGCTTCCAGTGAAATAAAACTTCGTATCACAACCTTGTAGGCCTATTGTTTACAGAAACCTAAAAAGAAGTACAAAAGCAATATTTGTATGTATAGTGGTCTCAGTTTTGTGTACCACACAATGTGTTGATAGTCAACATGCATGTTATTCTCAAAACATGAACAAATGGCCTAAAGTCCATTCATATGAGCGTGTTAGTGATGCAACGATTCAACTTGAACCACACAATACACTAAATTATAAAATATGTTGCAATTTTATTATTTAGATCCTATATTTGGATTTATTGGATTCAAATTATACATGATGTTATTCATTATTATTTTATTTGTAAGAACACACATTTTAGGAACAGTTCCCCGACAAGAGTGGTTACTACCATAATTTCATTGAGTTTTTAGTAGTTATGAACTCAATGATAATGTAAACGTCGAGTCATTACACATTGATACATCACAGACCTGTTTTAGCTGTGATATATTTTGAAGGATTGAAAATATAATCTACATTTTATATTAATATTGCCTGTTTCTTATGGATCCATAAAAGTGAGCAATCTATAAGGATGAACCTCTGGGGCTCTGGCGGACGAAATACATTTTTTATGATAATGCCGTGTCCAGATTCGGCGTAATTGGACTGTGCTTATTACAGAAATGATCACCCCGAAGAGATCCAAACGAACGTCTAGAAGATATAGGCGATAAACGGGAATCATGTCGTAAGCCTCATGAAGCCAATGTTAATTAATTGACTTGTAAAAAAATCAGTCATTGTGATTTAACATTGGTCTCATGGCACTACGACATGGTTCACGTTTTTCGCCTATATCTTCCAGAGTTTTGTTTGGATCTCTTCGACGTGCTCATTTCTGGATTGGGCACAATCAAATTAACACGAATATGGGCACGGCATAACTCTGAAGAATCCCGTTCGACCGCCAGAAGGCTGTGAAAATACCCCTCATTTTTTCGAATTTTTACCAAGAGGGTGTAAGAGAAACTCGAAAATTGAAGGGTGGAAAATCCCTCTTCTTGGGGGGGGGGGGGAGGTCCTTTTATCATCTATTCGTTGAATTTCCAGCGATATCTCGAATGGTTCATTTACCACGCGTGTCAGAAATGTCAGCACAAATATTGTACGAAAGTTAAATGCTCGCCATTTCCACATTTTCGCCTGATTTGGCCAATATTTCAGCACGTGGAATCGGATGTCATAATCCACGAATGTCAAGAGAATAAATCCGAAAAAATATCAATTGACGAGAATGTTTTTTTCACGGGTTGGTAAGCCCATTTGACGTCGGCCGGTGCCGTCGGGCCATTGACGCTAAAACCGACCCAAAAGGCCGCCATCATGTCGAGGAGATCGATAAGGAGAAAGCAAATTTTGGGTTTCGAACTGGTCATTCAGGTCGGGGTGGGATAATATGTGATACAAACCTGGTCAGGGATATATCGAGAACAAAACAATTTTTTTCCGAAAGTGAAATAAATGCTCGTCATTATCACATCGGTTTTCCGATTGAACCAGTTTTTCAGCACGTGAAATCAGATGTCCTAATCTAGGATTGTCGAAAAAAAAATTGCGAAAAAAAATTAATTGACGAAATGATTTTTTTTCACTGGTTTTTCGGCCTAGTTGAAAACGGGTGGCGGCGTTGCGGTTGTTGCAGTGTCCGTTGACGCGAAAAACGACCCGAAATGACCGCCATCGGGTCGAGGAGATCGATAGGGAGAAAGATGATTCTGAGTTGCGAACTGGTCATTCAGGTCAGGGTAGGATATGCAATACCAACCTGGACCTGGAAATTGAAAGCAAAACTACTTTTTCCGTAAGTTCGATGCTCGTCATTTCCACACCGGTCCCCCGATCGGGCCAGTTTTTCAGCACGTGGAATCGGAAGTCATATTCCAGGAATGTGGGGAAAAAACCAAAAAACATCAATTGACGAAAATGATACATCAACCTATTAGGGAATGTATTTCTCTTAAACGAGCATCAAACAGAAAAATTATAGATGGAAATCAAAATGGAGTTGGTCCACCAACCATCCTAGATGAGTCATTTTGTTGCAGAAATTCAACTAACCCCTCCAATAGAGGTCCGTTAATCGAAAAACGTGAATCCGTTATAGGGGATGAATCTCACCGAAACGAGCGTCATACAAAAAAAGTTGGGGGTGGAAAACAAAATGGGGTTGTTCCAAAAACCACCCCATTTGAGTCGTTTGGTTGCAGAAATTCAAACAACCCCTCCAATATGGGTCCGGTAATCGAAAAACGCGAATGGGGTAGGGGATTATTCTCACTCAAACGAGCGTTATACAAAAAAAGGTTAGGGGTGAAAAACAAAATGTTATCGATCAACTGACCATTCCATATGGGCCATTTTGTCAAAGAAATTCAAACAAACCCTCAAATAGGGGTCTGATTCCAGCATCCAGAATTGTGAAAATATCAACCTTCTAAGGGATGAATTTCTCCCAAACGAGCGTCATACAAAAAAAGTTTGGGGTGGAAAACAAAATGAAGTTGTTCCACCAACCACCCCATATGATTATTATGTTGCGGAAATTCCAACAACCCCTCCAATATGGGTCAGGTAATCGAAAAATGCGAATCCGTTAGGGGATGAATCTCACCCAAACCAGCAATACAATAAAAGTTAGGGGTGGAAAACAAAATTTTATTGATTAACCAACTACCCTATATGGGTCATTTTGTGCAGAAATTCAAACAACCCCTCAAATAAGGGTCTGGTTCCAGCACCCAAAATTGTGAAAATATCAAACTGTTGAGGGATGAATTTCTCCCAAACGAGCATCATACAAAAAAAGTTTGAGGTGGAAAACAGAATGAGGTTGTCTCACCAACCACCCCATATGAGTCATTATGTTGCAGAAATTCCACAACCCGTCCAATAGGGGTCCGGTAATCGAAAAACGCGAATCCGTTAGGGGATGAATCTCACCCAAACGAGCGTCATACAAAAAAAGTTAGGGGTGGAAAAAAAAATATCATTGATCAACCAACCACCCCATATGGGGCAGTTTGTTGCAGAAATTCAAACAACCCCTCAATTAGTGGTCTGGTTCCAACACCCAGAATTGTGAAAATATCAACGTGCTAATGGGATGACTTTCTCCTGAACGAGCGTCATACAAAAAAAGTTAGAGATGGAAAACGAATCAGAGTTGGTTCACCAACCACTTTTCATGATTAATCAAGTTGCAGAAATTCAAACAACAACTTTAATAGGGGTCCGGTTAGCGAAAAACGTGATTCCGTTAGGGGATGAATCCCGCCTCAACGAGCGTCATACAAAAAAAGTTAGGGGTGGAAAACAAAATATCATTGATCAACCAACCACCACATATGGGGCAGTTTGTTGCAGAAATTCAAACAACCCCTCAAATAGGGGTCTGATTCCAGCACCCGATCTTAGTAATTGAAAAAAAATTATATCGTTGGGGGATATTTTTTGCACCAAAAAATGTTCGGGGGTGGATAATTGATTGATGATCCACTCAACCCACCCAAATGAGTTCACTTACCCCTAATAATTATTTTAAATGCATCTTTTACTTTTTAGCTTTTTTGGGGGGGGGGGGGGTTGGCTTTGTTGGAATCTGGATTAATGACGCTTACTTCATGCAGACCGGGTGCTGAAGGTTTCCCACCGACGCATACTTCATATTGTCCGGGTGCTGGTGGTAGCTTGATTAATAGAAATAGCTGTCACCCCAACCGCATGACCCATTTCCTCAGCTACTACATCAAAGGCCTTCAAGCGCAATTTCAGGTAGGAAATGAAATGCCAAAAAAAAAAAATCCGGAAAACTCAACATTATAAGTCTTAGGCCTACTAGTACTAGGCCTAGACCTATTCGTTCTACTTAATTATTACATAAATATTATAAACTTGTATAATACCACAATAACTTGTATAGGCCTACGATAATATCTCTTTAAACAAGTTTGCGTACATCCCGGCAAAACATTCGGATGGTCAAAGGACCGCACTTCAGCTCGTGTAACTCCTCCCCTACCGCTAACTCTGTGACAACAGGCTCACCCCACTTCGGCTATTGTAACTCCTCCCCTACCGCTAACCCTATGACAACAGGCTCACCCGCTTGATTCGGGTTGTGAAAACCTAACCAAACATTCACGCCAATTTTTATAATAATAATAATAATAATAATAAGATCTTTATTTGTGCGGCGGGGTTAAGCCACAATGGCTTTTCTTCCACCAAACCGCTTAGATACTGGATACATACATTGTGCTAATATAATTTCTTAGAACTAAGTGTATATAAAAACTAGAACTAAATACATTAAGTACATATAGAAAACATAATTGGTGTTCATATTACATAATTGTGTACATAAGATTTGAGTTGAAAATAAAAATGGGAGTCACATAAAATTACATAAAAGAGGTAAACAATTACTTGAACCTGTTTAATAAGAACTTATTTCATAACAAAAGGTATTCTGGTGAAGATCTTGATTGAAAGCGAATTATAAATATAACATCAGTAGAAATATATTATACAAATTTTACAAAGGATATAATATTTTATTGAAAGGGAAATACTGTTAATTTTGGATAGTACAAATAAAACATTGAGCATTTTCAAAGGTGTCCATACAGAGTATAGAGGATGAGTTCAATATAAAGTAGCAATGGAACTATGGTATTAATCAGGAATAACTGAACACTATTGAATTAGACAGTATAAGAAATAACTATGAGTAGAGAGAAAAGGTAAAACGAAAAAAGAAAAAAAAACAAAAAAAAACGAAAGTACTTACTCAGATTAAACTGAATTATGATATTTATTGCAGAAGTAAAAGCTGTTCTTTGAAGTGCTTTTTGAATGTATTCAAGTTGGAATCTAGTTGAGATTTCGTTAAGTTGTTGTACAACTTGACTGCATTGTATGAGAATGATTTCCTGAACATGGCTGTGGAGTGAGAGTGTAGTGAGAGTTTGTTTTTATTGCGCAAGTTTAATGAATGTGTGTCTTTATTCAGTATTAGTTTATCTCGGAGATATTTCGGCTGTTCCGTAAGTAATATTGCTTTGACAAAAGTACCTAAATGCAATCTACGTCTATGCGTCATCTTCAGCCATTTTAGTTTGTTATAATGAGGAATTAAGGGGTTGTTTTTTCTAGTATTTTTGTTATAGCGTTTTATATTCATAACGAAACGCAGACAAGCGTTTTGAGCAATTTGTATTTTACTTATGCTGTAGCTATCAAGACAGGGACCGTATACTACATCGGCATAATCAAATTTGGAGAGAATTAGAGTGTCCGTTATTAATAATCTGAGTTTTTGCGTTAATATATTTCTTGAATAGTACAGTTGTTTAAGTTTACTATAGCATGACTGGATCAATGTTGAGACATGTTTTTTGAAGCTCAGGTTACTATCAATATATAATCCCAGGTTTTTCACTACGTCTACTATCGGTAATACTTTGCCTCCAACTATAAATTCAGCATTACTATCTTTAGCAAATTTGACATTATGTGATGTACCAAAATGCAACGCCATAGATTTGGATGGATTTAATTGGAGTCCATGCTTTTTTGATGTTAGTTCCAGCGCAGTAAGATCCGCGTTTATTCTAGTAACTGAATCAGGAAGATCTTCAGGTTTGTATGAGTAGTAAAGTTGTGTGTCATCTGCATAGCAATGGATTTTAGAATTGGTAACTAAGTTAGACATATCTGAAGTATAAATAGAATACAGTAGTGGACCAAGTATGGATCCTTGAGGGACTCCTGCTTTAATTTCTTTCGCTTCCGATGTATTATCTCCGATGTTGACTTTTTGAATTCTATGTAAGAGGTAATTTTTAAAAAGAGAAATTCCAATATTGTTTAGCCCATAATGAGAAAGTTTCGCCAAGAGTAGATTATGGTCGATGGTATCAAATGCCTTCGAATAGTCTAATAGGATCATTGACGTTATGAGGCCTCTGTCGTTATCTCTGAGAATGTCGTCTGTTATTTTGGTTAGTGCGGTGGTGGTGCTGTGTTTTTTCCTAAAACCAGATTGAAAATCTGGTATAACGTTTTTATTGAAACAGTGATCTTTAAGTTGTGTATATATGACTTTTTCTGCTATTTTAGAAATAACGGGTAAGATGCTTATTGGTCTCAGATCTTTAAAATCAGAAGGAAAATTTATTTTGGGGATTGGTTTCACAACAGCTGTTTTCCAAACATGAGGAAAGTAACCTGATGTCAGGCAAGAATTAATTATGTGTGTTAATGGCAAAATACAGTAAGGTAAGCAAATATTCAACATTCGTAAGGATATTCCATCCGATCCCACAGCTTTGGATTTGATTGTTTTGAGAAGTAAGTATATATCATTGATAGTGATTTCTCTGAAGCTAAAGTCATCTGGAGTTTTTAACGACTTGGTGTTTTCATACAAGTTAATTAAAGTTTGATCTGCAGCGTTTAGGTTGACTAAATTAAGGTAATAATCATTCAACTCATTTACGTTTGTTAATGAGGTCGGTATTTCTCTTCTTTGATTCTTATTATGTATGTTTAATTCTTTCAATTTACTCCATATATCCGGCGCTTTACTAGAGTCCATTTTGAATTGTAAGTACGCTTTTTTCTCTTTACGAACTGCATCTGTGACTAGATTACGTAAGGAGCGAAAATATTCCCATCTTACTGGTGTTCTACATTTTTTCCAGGCAGAGTAAGCTTTATCTCGTGTTTTCATGAGTTCCTTTAAATTGTAAGTTAGCCATGGTGCCTTCGGTTTGGAAATCCGAACTGTTTTAATAGGTGCGTGTAGGTCTGCAAGTGTTAATATTAGTTTATTGACGAGATTTAGTTTTCCATCTATGTCTGCTATTGTATATACATCCTCCCAATTGTAATTTGTTGCATCCCTATCAAAAGCATTCATATTTATATTATCAAAGTTACGTCGTTTCAGAAATTTTTGAGGTTCTTTGTTAACAGCGTATTTAAGTGTACAGTGCGTGAGATGATGGTCCGATATTCCACTCATGGGCACAACTCCGGTATTTGTTATTAATGATTTGTCCCCAACCAACATGATATCTATTAGAGTTTGACTATTGTTGGAAATTCTTGTTGGCTTGCATACAATTTGTTCTAGATTATACATAGTTATGAGTTCATTGAAAAGTAAGGTTGACGCTTGATTTGGTTTTAACATGTCTATGTTTAAATCACCCACACATATAACATCATCTGTGTTTGGAATGACGAAACTTAATGTTGATTCTAATTTGTTAAGTGCGTCAATATAATTAATATCTGGAGATCTATAAACAACTCCTATAGCAACCTGTTTGCACCTAATTTTCAAGGTAAACCATAACTCTTCTAGTTCTTTCATCCCATCTGCCTTGCTGTTTGAGTCAGATATGGGAGATACAATTTCTTTACAATTGAAGTTATTACGCACATACGCTCCAACTCCACCTCCACGTTCAATTCTATCGTTTCTCCACAATGTGTAGCCGGGTATTTCTATGTACTGAGATTGAAAATCTTTATCCAACCATGTTTCTGACACAGCCATTACATCTACATTATTCTTAGTTACATATTCTTTGAGCTCATCATGACTTGGACAGAGTGATCTGACATTTAGATGAGCGATTTTCAAGTAATGCTTAGTGATGACTTTGAATGAGTTCATTCAATATGTATTCAATTATGTTATGTAATTGTAACAATAACTAAAACTAAATAAGACCCGTAGAGTGAGTAGGATGACGTAAAAGTAGAATGACTTAATATTAAGTGGTCTATTAATGAAAAAGACCCCTCTCAAAAAGGAAATAAAAATAAAAAAAAAAAAATAATAATGATAATAATACGAATGATAATAATAATGGTAAAAGTAATAGTGCTAATGAACAGTTTAATATTGATAAACTAAACGTTCATCAGATACAAAGTCTAATCTTAGGTCGCCTAGCTGCAAGTAGAAAGAATAAAACCGTAAGTATCCTAGACCCTGCAAAACCTAGACAAGTGTTACACGGGAGGACGAGATTGCGTGTACGGTAGTTAAGGAGATATAGAATCTGAACAAAAGAAGAAAAAAAAAGGAAAATAGATCAGAAAGGAAAAAGTTACAAATATTAAAGTGCTGTTTGATATTGGAATATAAAAATCAGAAGTATGTGGTGTCGAGTGTGAGCGTTAGCTCTTTAACCTGATTTAATGTGTACACAGTGTCTGCTGATGGAAGAATCATGTCTATCCAGAAGTAGAGAGGCAGGCATTGATGTTTTTCAGTTCCCTCAAGGAAGAGACTGCGTGCTTCTTGTAACTGTTATCGTCACCGGTTTTCACTATAATGAGCCCATCCGACGTCCACACGCTTCGGATTCCGAACGTCTTGATGGCTTCACCGAGTACTGTTAATCGAGTCTTGGTCAGGTCTTCACGTATGGTAACCCCACTACCTTTCATCAGCCTCTTCTTGGTGAATACCTCTGCCCGCTTCCGGTAGGAGCAGAATTTCACGATTATTGGCCGTGGCTTGTCTCCTTGTCCACGGCCGACTCTGTGGCTCCTATCTATATCACTACAGCTCAAGTTCACTCCTAGATCATGAGCAATCTTCATGATTATATCGTCAGTTTGCTCCCCCCTGCGTTCAGCTACGCCGAAGATGCGTAGATTATTCCTCCTTTGGTATCGTTTAGGCCTACTGTCTCTCATGGCTCTGGTAAGCTATTATGTCATGGGTGCAATTGCGGAGGAAGATAGGCATGTACATGAAAGAGTGGCTAAACAAAATACATCGAAATGCATGCGAGTTAAGCGGTTCAAGATTTTGTGCAAGGTTCAGATTGCCAATAAACCTTCCGCGGAACTTTGTACAGGAATTGAACAAATTCAAGGGACCTCCAAAGAGGGCCTCATCATTATCGAATACCGTAAAAGTGACACAATTTATGTCAGTATTGTCAAATAGGCCACAGTCATTGAATTTGATGTGTTATAACCTAACCTAACTACACACTCGAAGCTAAGCTAGGCCCTATTCTATTGTCTCCAACTAATCATGGGCCTAGAAAGACTAGGTTGGTTTTTGGAGGTTTGTCATGAACAGTATAAAAGTAGTTTCACTGCCGCTTGTCTTAGAGTCATCGCCTAGTGGTAAATACCGGGCCAATTTATCGAATTCATGTTTCAGATGTTGGGGTCATGTTAGGTTGTGATAGGCCTTGGACCAAGATGATGGTTTGAGCAGCGCAAAATAACCACATCGTTGACGTGCCGTAAACTCCTAATATTCATTCATTCATGGTTTGAGCATTCGACACAAACCTTTCCCTACCTAATCATGACCGCCATTGAAAAGTACAAAATCTTGAAAGCCTATAAAACATTACCCTATTCTTCAGGCCTACCTCTCACCATAGAGTAATGATAATAAGTAGGGCCTACCATAGAGGAATAGATTAAAGGCTGTGAATAATCATACAGTCAGCCGTATGAATACACATAAATAGATTGTACGGTCAGCGTTGTCATTGGCTGTTTGTGTTAGTGGCGTAGGATTCGTTCGGTTTCGTTCGGGAGGATAGTCTAGTTGTAATTTTCACTGCTAGAGTGCACCAGACACCAGTTACCAATAAATGAACACGTTATGTAAGCTCCGTTCCGCCTGCCGGCGGTATTCGCGAGTATTAAACCTAACCCAATAACCTAACTTACTGTCTGCAACCTGGCTTTGTCCACAAAATGGCGTT
Source organism: Brachyptera risi (assembly GCA_964007535.1). Lineage (NCBI taxonomy): Eukaryota > Metazoa > Arthropoda > Insecta > Plecoptera > Taeniopterygidae > Brachyptera > Brachyptera risi. Next base: position 24,170 of record CAXFZR010000010.1, on the reverse strand, counting down.
CTTCACTGCACAATGTTCTCACTCGTGGCGCTAGTGCGCCATAGCCCTGCACGGTCGACTTCTCAGCTGTTACAGTATTGTTATTGTGTTGTGTACAAATTCACATCTTGCAGTTTACATATCTCCGTTCTTGGAAATTTCAACGGCATTCAATAGTGCTATGTTAGTGCCGTAAAATGTACCGTTAGTGCCACTTTAGTTTCGCCGTCATGACGAATTCAATTTTCAGAACCAGCCCCTCATATCTCTGATCTTGAAAATTCCAACAGTATACGTTGATGCTACGTTAGTGCCCGTTAGTGCCGTAAAAAAATTGTTAGTACAGCTTCGGTTTCACCCTTACGACGCGTTGTCAATGTGAGGGGCCAACTTCACGCCAGCCCCTCACATATCTCCGACCTTGAAAATTCCAACGGCATTTGTTAGTGGTGCGTTAGTGCCCGTTAGTGCCGAGGAAAAAATCGTTAATACCTCTTCGGTTTCGCTGCTACGACGCGTTGTCAATGTGAGGGGCCAACTTCACGCCAGCCCCTCACATATATATCTCCAATCTTGAAAATTCCAACGGCATTCGTTAGTGTTGTGTTAGTGCCCGTTAGTGTCGTAAACATTTTTCGCTAGTGCCGCTCTGGTTTCGACGTTATAACACGTTGTCCATGTGAGGAGCTGGCGTGAAGAACTGGCCCCTCACATGGACAATGCGTTATAATGGCAAAACCAAAGCGGCCGTAGCAAAATTTTTCCAACGAATGCCGTTGGAATTTTCAAAATCAGAGATATGTGAGGGGCTGGTGAAACCAAAGTGGCACTCACGAAAATGTTCTAACGAATGCCGTTGGAATTTTCAAGATCGGAGATAAATGTGAGTGGCTGGCGTGAAGTTGGCCCCTCACATTGACAACGCGTCGTAGCGGCGAAACCGAAGCGGTACTAACGATTCTCTCACGGCACTAACGTATACCGTTAGAATTGTGAAGATCGGAGATATGTGAGGCGCTGGTTCTGAAAATTGAATTCGTCATGATGGTGAAACTGAAGCAGCACCAACGAAAAAATGTACGGCACTAACGTAGCACTAATGAATGCCGTTGAAATTTTCAAGATCGGAGATAGGCCTATGTGAGGGGCTGGCGTGAAGTTGGCCCCTCACATGGACAACGCGCTATAACGGCGAAACCAAAGCGGCACCAACGAAAATGTTTACGGCACTAACGGGCACTAACGTATACCGTTGGAATTTCGAAGATATGTGAGGGGCTGGCTCTGAAAATTGAATTTGTCATGACGGCGAAACTAAAGCTGCACTGACGGAAAATTTTACAGCTCTAACGGGCACTAACGCAGCACTAACCAATGGTGAAATAATATTTCCATATTCTGACATGTGACCGTACACGTGTGACAACTTCACGGACGTAGTCAACCATACATAAATCACTCGATAACATGGCTCATGAGCAGACAGTTACAAAACTAGGGCAGTCCGCTGCTAGCGCACTCTGTCTGGAGCTTCCTTCATAATTATATAAACTCCAGAGGAACCAATTCAAAAAAATGAAAAAATCAGTCACTGGCAGGATTCGATCACAGTTCCCTGGCAAGGGAGTCAGCTGTGCTAACCCATGAGCTACAGTAGTCACGTTGTTAGAGAGCGTTATTTTGGCAATCATCGCGGTCATGATATCACTGACCGTATTATCTATTCTAATAATAACTATTTAAATAATAATTTATAATCTAATAACCTTTGAAGATACGCCATTTATATTTAAAGAATTTTGTCTTATATCAACATTGTCAGTATTATATTTTTGAATGAGTTATCTGTATCATGTAGACTGAAAATCTGGGACCAAGATCAGACTAATTGTTTCAATTGATTCCACATTTACTTCATGTCGAGAGGAGAGGAAACCGGGAGAGGCCTATGTGATTCAATTAACTGGGAAAATGCCATAAATGCGTTGTACTGTATGAGCGTGTAGGTATGATTTTGACACATTTTATTTTTTTCTTCAAAACGGCTAACCCGATTGATCTGAAAATTTCGAGAAATGTGTGAAATCATAAGTTTAAACACCTCGCAGATTTTTTTTTTTAAACAGCTATTTTCAATTTCATCTGCTATATGACATGCTCATGATCATTTTTGAATGAAATGAGGAAATTTTTTAGAAGTTCACTTTTACTTGATGCTCTACAACAGTACCCTGGGGCTGTTTGAGAAGATTTGCCAGGGTCGGAATATTTCCCCAGTCCGCCCCTTATGACATATGATGTTTTTTACTGGAAACAAAGTGAAGGTAGGCCTATGGATATATTTCAATAATTTTGAAGTAGGTAGTCTACACACTGAAGATTTTGGAATAATGCACTTATAGTTATATAGTCAACATCAATTTTAATTTCTACTTGGTTCCTGTAGACAATTTATATATTGTGTCCAATCATCAACAAAGATTGGCAATCATGTTTGTGCTATCATTTGTGGTCAAAATTACTAAAGGCTAGGTACCAAATTAACTATCTGAAAACATTTGTTATGCCAAGTTAGATCCATAATTACAATACTAGAAATGCAAATAAATTGTATTCACAAGGTAAAATGAAAAGCAGTGGTCACAAGACACTCTTCTACAGTGGAATAAGATTATACAATAAACTTGAAGATAAAGTAAGACCGAGACACGTGGCCGAGTGGTAACACACTAAACCGTCATTCGGGAGACCGGGGTTCGATTCCCGCCATGGTCGACCATCCTGATAGGGATTTTTCGTGGTTTCCCTCTGTCGTACAGGTCAATACTGGGATGGTTCCTTAACAACAGGCCACGACCGACTCCTTTTCACCATCCAAAACACCTAATAAAATAACCTTTCATCTCATCATTCCATCATCTCATTCTTCATCCACCAACGCCAATAGATCGTAGCCATCAGTATAGTGCGTCGTTAAAACCCAATATGAAAAAAAAAAAATAAATAAAGTAAGAAATCTAGCATCTACGAATGCTTTTAGAAGAGAAGTCTTGATATTTGTGAAATGCGAGTTTCCTAAAGTAGTTCAGCTCAATTTTTTTCACACACTGATTTATACTAGTTTGAAAAAGTTTTCCATTTTCATCTGGATATATTTCATACACCTAGCCCAATGTCCTTGTGAGGTCTGGTCGTTTTGTGAATGTACATTCGGAGTTCACCAATATTTCACTAGATACAGTATTTTTAGATTATCATATTAGGCCTACAAATTATGGCCATAGGCCTACCACTGACAATTTGGCACTGTTTTTATTCAACACACATATAACCTTTGATGATATAACTGATGTCTGTCCAAATATCATTTTCTTTCTGCTAAATAGAGATAGCACTTCATAATCGCTTATTTATTGAACACTCCTGGTCTCATGTCACCAATAGTTTTCATGTCACGATTTAGCGGATTCCCTTGTGAACTAGATGTAGATAAGAATGGCTACGGTACCGGTGGCATTGTTGAACTAACAAAATGAATAATTCTCGTAAAAAAACAAATGCACAACTGCCAGCATTATAATTCTACTGGGCTGTGTATATAGCATTGTTGTCTTATGTAGTTCGATATAAAAGCGAGGGTTGTGCTACAAGCAATCGCGACACTGGACTTAGATTCTGACCCCGGAAATATTTCACTTTCAAGACCCAAGTTGGAGCACCTTCTTTATATTATGATAAAATAGGTTGGTATCACTTCACCGTGCTGCTGATATACACTGGTCTTATGGAAATAGTAACTAATGAGTGAAGGCCACAATAGAAACTATAGGTAGGAGAAGAGCTAAACATAGAGGGCTGGTGACATAGAAATGTCCGGATATATATCACAGGAATGGTTTCTACTTGTACCGTAATGTGTTTCGGACTTTGAAAACTGAAAGACTTTTATCTGCGGCGAAAAATTATGGTCACAGACAGCGCAGTTCTGATGTAGAAGCTAATTGGTTTTAAATAATTAACATGAGGTGGTAAGATCGCCCTTGTGGTACCCTGTCCAAACGATCCTACATTTCATCAATCGCTTTGATTGGGGAGCAACGATTTTGTATCAAATTTTGATGTTATTAAAAAAAAAGTTCATATTAATTATTTATATTACGTAACGGTAATTTAACTCTGATGAAGCATACGGCACGCCCTAGCTGTCATAAGCCATAAAGTTCCTGTCTGCGTCACTTGGATGTCACTTGTAGCAATTGGCTAGCAAGTTCATATTCAATTATTCAATTCATAGCAGATTCAAATACAAATATGATGAATATCATGATGTATACTGTTAACTTCTAAATTCTTCTTTAACAACGATAATTTCGTAGCGGTATCAGGATCAGGTTATTATCTTGTTATTCAATAAGAAACTTACTACACGGTCAAGTGAGTTTCAACTTTTAATGATGATTAACAAATACAAATTGGCGGCAAAGGTTGTCACCACGGAGAGTGCAACCCATTCCGATTAGGCTTCAAAATACACTGACTTAACTAACTACACTTCTCATATATCCATCCCTTATACCTCACGCCAAGGGTAGCAGTGGTGGAATGTTGAACTAGAATAAACACCACATTTGAATAAAGTAAAAGTTCAATAAGATATGAAATGAGTATGAATTTACTAACACTCGACCTTCCTGACACTTCAATTGTCCTCAATTGGCATTAATTTAGTGCTAGGAATGCAGTTCAATATTGATAATAATATAATCAAAGAAAAGTAATATGAATAATAAACATTAACTATTATTGTTTGTCAATGAGACATTCAAGTAAATATACTGTCAAGAGATTATAGCAAATCTGTTTACATGAAAGGGCTACATTACATGTACAATAATGAGGTTAAACATAAATGTCCAAATGTTTCGGGCGATTTCTTAGTCTCTGCGGTCGGACTAGTCCAGTCATCGGGTTTTGTTCATCATCATCGTCAGGCTCGGATGAATCAACATCGACAAGTTGACTCGAACCCTCAAAACAGACAGATTTGGATGACTCTTCAACATCTGACAGGACTGGGTCACCATCATCTATGATGTCCTTGGGCGATCTGCAGCCCCAAGACTCCAACTGGTCAACACTAGCGGTAGAAGCATAACATCTTCCAGAGTCGTTCCCTCGGAGTTGTGTAAGCCTATAAGTATTGCCTGGTAATCGAGCGGTTACAACTAACGGGCCTCGATATTTTTCCTGTGTCTTGGTAGGCTCTCCGGTATGGATCGGGGCTCTCCGCATCATCACGAGCTCACCAACATCGTAATTAGTAGCTGCGTACCTTTTACTATCATATCGGGTCTTCATCGCTACTTGAGCCTCCTCAATGGATTGACGTGCAGCATCTCTTACTTCGGCTGGTGGATGCCATTGAATATTTTCTGCGTCGGTTAGGATTCGTAGTACTCCATCAAATCTGGGCTGATAGCCATACAACATTTCGCAAGCAGTTCGATTGGTTGCCTTGTTCACCGAATTATTTAGATGTCGCTCGGCTAATTTCAATTGCTTATCCCAATCTCGGTGGGAGGCGTCTTTTATTGATGTCATCAGGATGGGGAGGAGAGTGCGGTTCACCCTCTCCACCTGTCCGTTTGCTCTGGGTGTGCGGGTGGCATTCAAGGTATGAGCAATACCTTGATTTGTACAGAACTCTTCGAAAGCTCGTGAGGTGAAACACGTCCCACGGTCCGAGATCACACGTTCTGGCAAACCTCTCTCATTAATCAGGCTTTCGAGACTTTTAATAACATTTTTCGTCGAGGTGTCTTTCAAAGCAAAAAGGTGTACAAATTTAGTAAGATTGTCGATGGCCAACAATATGAACATGTTGCCTTTTGAACTTTTGACGAAAGGTCCAAGGTGGTCTATGTTGATAGTTTCGAATGGACGCTTACCAGGTGCAATTGGATTCAAAAACCCTGGGCGTTTACCAGATGGTATCTTATTCGCCAAACAATCAAAGCAGTGTGCAATGTGGTGTTTCACATAGCGACGTAGGCCTGGGAACCAATACTGCTCATTCAGTTTCAACACTGTCCTGTCGAGACCGAAGTGTCCTGACAAGTCGTGAGCTTTAACAACTAAGCTCTTTCGCATGGTGCTAGGGACCACGTACAACATCCTCGACTCTCCATGGTAGTCTGCTCGTCGGTACAGAATGTGATTTCTCAACTCGAAGGCTGCAACTTCTTTTTGCTCCGATGCGCTACGGTCTTCAGCCGTCTTCTTTAGGATGTTTATTTTAGTACGCAAGTCCATATCAGCATGTTGCATCAATAAAACCTGGTCTTCAACAGACAGGGCAATAAACATTCCTAATCTATCATCAACTATGGTTTCCATTGTGTCATCAGTACTCTCTTCTGAAGGGGCACGACTGAGTGCATCAACATGAGCCATTTTTACGCCGGCTCGGTGTCTGATTTCATTGATATCGTACTCCTGTAAAAGATAACTCCAGCGAGCTATCTGCGGGTTTTTTGTCTTCATGGCTTGTAAGTAAACCAAAGCCTGGCAGTCTGTGATTATTGTGAATTTAACATCAAGAAGAAATTGACGGAGTCGATTTATTGTCCATACAATTGCTAATAATTCTAGTTTCGATGAGTGATAGTTGCGCTCTGCCTCTGAGGTGCGTTTACTTACGCAGTAAACAAGACGGAGTAAGCCATTGTCATCTTCCTGGAATAAGATTCCAGCCAAACCATTGGCACTGGCATCTGTATGTAGTTCTGTACGTTTTGCTCGAGGATTGAACAATGCAAGCACTGGCTCTTCGGTAAGTACCCTCTTTAATTCAGTGAAGGCGGTAATCTGTTCTTCCTTCCAAACAAAAGGTTCATCCTTTCGTGTCAAGCGTGTAAGCGGTTCTGTCTTGGCAGCGTATTGTTCGACAAATCTTCTAAAAAAACTTGTTAAACCCAGGAAGCGTCGAACTTGGTGGGCATCCAATGGTGCAGGAAAATCCTCAATTGCTGCAGTCTTGCGTTTCCCTGGCTTGATGCACCCTTCGGACACGACAAACCCCAAATACTCGATTTCTCGACGCCCAAATTCACACTTGCTCATGCGTAGTGTAAGGTTAGCATTGCGTAACGCATCTAAGACGAGGCGCAACTTTACCATCATCTCTGGCCAGTTGCGTGCAGGAATCAAAATGTCGTCCAGGTAGCACATTGCTACATTATTTCGGAGAGAACCCAGAGCTTTATTCATTAAACGGGTAAATTCAGAAGGTCCATTTGCCAGGCCGAAAATCAAATGTTCAAATTGGCCCGTCTCATCTGGTGTGATGAATGCGGTCTTGGCCTTCGCCTGCTCGGTCAGCGGGATGTGCAGATAGCCATGTGCCAGATCTAATGTGGTAAATAGTTTCATACCTGAAAGATTTTCAAGTTGCTCATCCATTAATGGCAACGGGTATCGATCCTTGACCGTTTGCAAATTGAGTCGCCGATAGTCAACGACCATCCGCTGTTCTCCCGTCTTCTTGCGTACCAGAAGAACCGGACTCGCGTATGGTGAGCGCGTCTCAGTAACAATACCACATCGTTTGTACTCCTTGACTATATTCTTGATTGCTTCGCGATCGGCAGCATTAGTTTTATAAGGGCGGCATCGAACGGGTAAGCTTCCTTCTTCTTCGACTATATCCATAGTCGTCATGTTTGTGCATCCGAGTTCGTCTAGTACCATGGCAAAGCTACTACGGTATTCATTTAGAGTATCAAGCAAAATTGATTTATCTGCCACGCTCGTACCGTCATCTACTTTAATATCGTCGAGAGTAAATGAAGTTGTCTGCACAGGTACATGGACAGCTTCACACAAGTCAACTTTCTCACCTCGTCCTAGGTGTTGCCCTTTCTTCAGTTGACAGTCCAAAGTGGAAACAACTGGAATTACGGTTTTCCCACTACATATCTGGACCAATCCGCCACAGTTCTTAGAATCATGGAACGTGTAGGGACCATCTTCGCTGTTTTGACTTATAACAGAAACATAATTTACAATATTGTTGAGCAGTGTGGTGTTCTCTACTACTGTCAATGCAACTGTCGTTGAAACTGATGGGATATTCAGGTCCCGGAATGGTTCCTCAGAACGGTAGCCAAACGTCAATTGGTCATCCATCTTCAAGAAGACTATTTCCGGCAACTCCGTAAATGTTCGTCCTACAAGAACTGGAAGGTTCTGTGCAGAGTCTGGGACTATAAGGAAGACTATATTCTTGCCGATCACACCATCAACATCAATGTCAGCAGTTAGTTTCCCAATAGGTTTGATAGCTGGTGCGGCTGTATCTCCAAATCCAAACAACGTGCTAGAAGTGGCCTGTACAGGCAATCCACATTTCGCTGCAGCACTAATGGTAATAGTACAGCTAGAACTGCCTGGGTCAATGAAAGCGTTGAATGCATGTTGGCGGTTTAGTATAACTGACTTAAGGTACTTGAGTGGTGGCACTCCTTCACTGGGCACAGTATGTATCACATTTACTGATCGCTGGTTTGAATTTGACGGAAGTGCGTGCTGAGGTTCCTGCGCTGCTCGGCAGTACTTCTGGGTATGTCCCTCTTTCTTACATTTTATGCAGTAAAATGGTCTCTTTGGAGCAGGACAATCTCGGGAAATATGTCCATGGAGGTTACAGTTGTAACACAGAGACTCACCGGCTTCGTTTACAAGCGGTTTCCAATTTCTACGCGCGGTGCTCTTGGTGCCCTCTGGTCTCTCGCTGCTAGCTGGAGCAGATGACAGGTTATCTATTACCGGTACTGTGGGACGGGAAGCAGGTTTCTTGATCTCAGTACGTTTATTCATATGCTCGTTTCTTTCGGCATCCATTTCCTCAAAATCTCTCATATCGGACAGAAGTTCATCCAAGTTAACGTGTTCTTTCGATGTCAAATGGGCGTATAACGGTCGCGACCACAATCCGACAAGAATCTGACGCTTCATATCCTTGAATGGTAGACCAAGATCTTCACAATAACTTGCCTTCTCGTGGAAGTATAAATGTGAACTCTCCCCTTTACTTTGAGTTCGGTTCTGGAGTTTCTTCCACAGTTCAGGGAGACTTACTGCTCCAGCAAATGTATTGGTGAATGCAGTTCTAAACAATTCCCATGTCAATAAGCGGTTCTTGCTGATCCTGTGGAACCAATGTTCTGCAGCACCAACAAGATGGGATCTTGCCGACTCCATCATAAAAGGTTCAGGCCAATGATGTAATTTTGCAATAGCTTCAATGGAGTGCAACCACTGTGTAGCTTGCGAGCAACTTCCAGTTCCATCAAACTTTAAAATACTTTTGGCAAGATCTGGCATTTTGTATCATCAGTACGGGCTGCCTGAGTTAATTGGCTAACTAGATTCATCATTACCTCCTCTCTACGTCTGTTGTCTTCGTCACGGCGCTTGTTCTCCATCATCATCATTCTGATAAGCACATCAGTTGTCTGAGGCGAGTTGGCATTTAACATAGGATCCACATTGTTCATGGGGCTTAAGGCTCCACTAGTCACTCTCAAAACTATTTCGGGCAAGATAGGCAAGCCCTTTATACAGGGACGAAATTTGAGTTGCCTAGATAGGTTACAGGGTTTGACCCGTCAGCTGACAAATTGGTAGTTTGATTTATTACTGTCAAAGCAAAATATGCCGCCGAACGTTTTGCAGGATCGAAGCTTCCAACCGTTAGTGATAATTGATATGATAGACGGTCAATTGAGACCCTCAATACAGTGGAATGAAGATATTAAAAGTGATCGAGCTCAAGAATAGATCAGGTTACAGCGTTATCAGCTGCTCTGAGGTGATATTTATTATGGACGATTCACTGGATGCGAGGGAAAAACAATCATGAACTCGCAATCCTTTGCTGAGCGTGTAGTTTACACGAATGATGAAATTTGTCAACAAGTTTTTGATATTCTAATATTTGTATGTTTATTCATTCATTTCATTTTTATGTATATATTTATTTTTACTCTCCATCTATCTCATATTGATATATTTCTATTTTTTTTAATGTATATTCAATCGAGAAAAGTTGATTTCTACAACCAATGGTCGCCTAATCTTTAGGGTCCAAATCTGCAGTGGATATAAAAATAATCGCTTTCTCAATTCAAAATCAAAAATCTACTTGTTTTCTAAAAAATATTTACCTTCTAATTTATCATGAACATTTTAATGATTTTCACTAATTCATAGGCTCATATATAAATACTTGAGCCCTGAAGAGGATGAGACCATTGCTCGTAAGTCGTAGGGTCGATTAAGTAGGCCTACACATTATCACGATTTAAATAACCCAATGTTGTATATTTCATTTATGAGATGGAATAACTTCATATGTTATCTGATTTCATCTGTAAAACAAAGAACTGAAGAAACTGTCTATATAGGACTGTCTATAAAATAATTAATGTAATATCATTTTAATATCATTTTTCGAATGAATACATTATTTGTAGTGTTGCCCTTCAATCAAGGAATTGTAAGCGATACCGAATAGTGCTATATCAAACATATCAGAAAATCAGGAATTCCATTCGAACGAATCGAAACGATGATAGGCCTATTGAATATCGATCGAAATTATCGATTTTTTGGTGTCTAAATCACGTTTTTTCAAGTTTTCGAAAATATAAAAGTCGTGATAAAAGTCCGCCTCTACCGAAACTTGCCAGCCACAGAAGTGTTCTACTCCCGATAAGATTTTTCTCAGAGGCGGACTTTCTATTCCTCCAACTGCCGAAGCCCAATCACAACATACTCGCCAAAGACAAATTGTGAGTTCGCGGGAATCGAACCCCGAACACCCCCGGGAAAGTTTTTCTCGTCTTCGGTGAATGTCGTACACCAAAAAAGTACGATAATTCACCACCTCTTGCCGAAAACCGTCGCGGGGGTTCGGGGTTCGAGTCCTGCGGACTTGTCTTTCATTGCCGGAAAAACGAGTTTTTCACAAATATCTTCCGCAAATGTCCGACTACGAAATTTTCCCCGGTGATAGAGGTGATCGATCCCCGCCAGAATCTAGAAACTGCATTCCCCTTTCGCACTTCCGTCGACGGCGGCGGCGTCGAAAGTCCGCGGGACCGCGCCGACACGTACCCGGTCGAACCAGGAGTCCCATCTTATTCGACCGGCACTTTTATGAAAGGACTCGACTAGACCTTTCCGAATCTGTTCATCTCGAGTTCGTGCGTTTGTCTGGTAACTCGCAATATCACCGGGAAGGTGAGCACTCTTCGGCCGCCGACACCATTGCTCGGAAAATGGATTTTCCGAAAACAGTTCGGGAAAACGTCGTCTCCTATCCTGTGGTTTTAACCCCGATCGATTTGGCCCACCCGTTCACCCGCCACGGCATGTTTTTCTTTGTGACCACGGCGGCCGACACATTTCAAAAAAAAAATCGTCAATCGAATTGTATGCGAATTTTTTTAGATAAATTCGTACATTATCTTATCCGAATTCACGTGCTGGAAAACTCGCTGAATCGGGTCACCGATGTGGAAATGGCGAGCATTTCACTTTCGAAAAAAATCTGTTCCGTATCCGAGATCAAGGTATAGGTGGGTATTGCAAATCCTACCCCGACCTGATTGGCCAGTTTGAAACCCAGAAATTAATTTCTTCTAATCGCCTTTCTCGTCCCGATGGTGGCCATTTTGGGTCATTTTTCGTGTAAACGGACTTTGCAGGAGGGTCCGTATAGCAGCCGGCGGCCGTCCTTCGACCGTTTCGGACGTATTTTCCGGTCACAACTTTGGCAACGTTTTTTGCCGACGGTGAAATTTTCATCGGCTCCAGAGGCAAGATTGCCGCCTGAATCTGAAGACCGCATCGCGCTACCGCACTCGGATCGACGACGACGCCGCCGCCCGGCATCGAAATAGCCGGCACCTTCGGGCGACGTTGCGGTCGATTGGAATTTTTTAGCGAGATTTCGTGTCCAGATTCGGATCCAGCGGACTGTTTTACGTTTCGAAAAAATTCAATTAAAAAGTGAAAAATCAAAAATCTACTAAATTATTTTCAGGGAATTGCAATTGTTTCATTTTTTCAATATAATATTCAATTTTTTTGAAAACGACCGAACCAAATTAATTGTAACTTCGTAAAAACATGTAGGTAAGGGCCTATTGAGATCATATTACCATTCTGTTGAAATTTCATCTCGGCGTTTGAATAAAATTGACAAAAATAACCCGTTGTTATTCTCTTATGAGAATTTGCCAAAATACCCGATTTTACTCAAAACCAGTAGAGGTCTATTCTGGTATGACAGCATTCAGCAAATACTTAAACCCTGAAGAGGATGAGACCAGTTACTATTATAAGTCCATGATGAGACCTTTGCTCGTAGGGTCGATTAAGTACACATTATCACGATTTAAATAACCCAATTTTGTATATTTCATTTACGAGATGTAATAACTTCATATATTAACTGATTTCGTTTGTAGAACAGAATACTGAAGAGACTGTCTATAAATATAATTTTTTGAATGCATACATTATTTGTAGGGAGCGAGAATTTGTGAGCGATACCGAATAGTACTTCATCAAAAATCGATCGAGGATATTGAAATATTAGGAATTCCATTCGATCGAATCGAAATGATAAATGGAATATCGATCGAAATCATTATCGATTTTTTGGTGGTCTGAATCTTTATTTTTGTTGTAGTTTTCCGTAATTATTTTGTGACGCGCATAAGGAATTGTCAGTCCCGACATGCACACTCCCAGCGTCGACACAGGACTATGACGTGAGTCCTGACCAAGGATAAGAACCACACAGAATGGTCTCTCTCTATGATGTCTTGTTCGGTAATGCCAAGGGGGGAGAAGGACACCAAAAAAACTTTTACAAGTATTATCACGTTTCATCAACATATTTATTGTGACATTTTTATTTTTTAATGTTAACGGCCAAATTGATTCTTCGCTTACGCTCATCCATGATTATGTGAATGGATCATTCATAAGAAATAAGAATTCTCGTTCTGCTTACGTGATGAATGAATCGTTATACGAATTAAAGGAATAAGGATGAGTGAAATGACGAAAGGTCGTGGCTCCTGGCATTAGTGACCTATATTTCGGAAGGCCTTCAGCTTCGTCTTGGATATTTACTGTGCAACTGACACTGGTGGTCGATTGGCTAGCGCACTGAACCATAATTCAGGAGACCGGGATTCGATTTACGACCTGGTCGACTATCCTGACTGAGGTCAGAGGTGCATCGTGCTTGCCCTCTGTCGTTCAAGTTGATACATGGAACAGGCCAAGGACGACTCCTTCCCACTATCCCCAAAAAGCATAATAACATAACTTTTCTTCTCATTATCCCAGAATCTCATATATCATTCACCGAAGCCAATAGATCAGGCTGATCATCAGTACAATCCGTCGTTAAACCCAATATAAATAGAAGATATCGACTGCCGCGCGGCGCCGTATAATGATCATTTTCAATAATAACAATAACATGACTATTTTGTATTTTTCATTTTATTTAGTCCAGAGATTCGCACATGGTACAAATATAGGAAATATAAAAACTTACAACTAGATATAAAAATGAGGAGACAGAGAGATATGATTGAAGAAGACAGAATGATATTATATAGGACTATGCTATGATGCAATGATTGTCCAACTCTAGTGTGACTTTGAAGTAAGGAATTCATTGAGGTCATAGAAGGGGTTCTGGAGTAGGAAAGTTTTCAGGTTGTATTTGATAGATGGAAGTTTGGTGAGGCTAGTTATATGGGCAGGTAGTTTGTAGAAATAAATGGCAAGAATCATATAGATCCTATAAAACTTGTTAAAACATGAATTCGTAAATGGTTGTGCAAAGATGGAGAGGGCTGTGTGTGAAAAAAGCGTGAAAAAAATAATAACAGTCAATAATCAATAACAATGTTCTATGACCGTGAGGTGACAACTAACCAACCTAGGCATAACACAAGTATGTTTAGTAATTACTCATTTTTTAATTGGTTTCATAATTCAATACGATTACCTAATCGATAGCATCACATTTTTGGTATAGTAATGAATGTAAAGTAATGTTTTGGTTTGAGACTTCTAGGTCATTTTGTACCGGTAAATGAAACATTTTTTTTCTGCGAAAACATACTCACAGTCCTCATGGCCAAATGATTGCTTTAGCAATCTCTACTTTTAGCCGACTTCTAGTTGATACGTTTTGACAAAATGACTTCTAGTCTGAATGTGAAAGAACCGATTGAGCGTCTCCACCATCAATTAGCACAAACGGCTTGGTGTGTCGATACGCCAAATGAGGTAGCGGCAAATATCATCTGTCCTTTGCGTTCTTATCTTGACATATTTTTGCTAATAAATAATCTCTTTGACTCGGCGGTGAATGATTGTGTACGACGTGTTATCGGGTGACATCGATAGACTACCCAATGTACAAATATGTATAAGAAGGCGTATACCCCTCAGGCGTTTGAGTTTCTTTAGATATATTAAAAAATGTGTAATGTGGTCACACGAGAAAAACACGCTAATTGTAAACAGTAACTGTGAAGAAACCAATCAAGCGATTGTTGTCAAATTTTTGGGGTGTTTAGTTAAAGGATGTATCTTGACTGTAACGTAAATTAAATGTCATGTGTGCGCGATCACCGAGGCGCTATTACATGACATGAAATCAGAAAAATCACTGAATTTCGCCTTAGTTTGATTGAAGTTTATATATGAACAAAAAAATATTTGAGGAACAAAAGTACCTCGTTAAATCAGATTGACCTGTGACTGAATCACATTCGAAATTTGAAAGTCATCGAACGTGTCGTTGGCTCATGAGAGTTGAATGAAAATACATCCATTTTATGCTGAAATCGCGACCGACTAGTAGCATCTTAATGGTGGTGGTATGCGTCGTGGTGTCTCTTCAGCACTGAGGTTCAAACTGCCCAACCGCTCGTAACCAATAGCATTTTCCTCATCGATCAAAACACGGTCGTTTTCGTGATACATGATTTATTAGTCAATGTAACTGCCAAAGTAGGGTGACGACAGTGACAGTTGGCGATCCAACCGATATCGATATATCGAATTGATGACGCGTATCGTACAGTGCGTACAACTCGTTGGTGCGTACACGGAATGGAGCGGATGTAATGGCGGCTTGGCGCCAAACTGACTTTAGGCCTAGGCCTACTGTAATTGTTTTCAAGACTTGGTTAGCCTATTTCACAAATACGATATGATTATTAATGCTATCAACACAGTAATATTCAAACAAACTCGCATACAAACGTCTCCGACTGTCAAAGTTCTGTTGAATGCACCTATGGTCTACAAGTAGGCTAATAGGAACAAACTTGTACCCACACAAACATCACAGCACGTGATCACAGTTCGCAAAACACAAAGTCAAAAGTCACAAAATACAACTCTTCGAAGCACAAGGCTAATATACAGTACTTGAAAAATATATAACGTAGTATGTTGGGGCTGAATTCAAGGTCAACGGCCTCAATCACTTATGCAGACCAAATTGGAACTTTATATCCCACTTCTGAATTGTTAACTTCTAAATTCTTCTTTAACAACGATAATTTCGTAGCGGTATCAGGATCAGGTTATTATCTTGTTATTCAATAAGAAACTTACTACACGGTCAAGTGAGTTTCAACTTTTAATGATGATTAACAAATACAAATTGGCGGCAAAGGTTGTCACCACGGACATTGAATTTGTAGTGGTAACCTTACAAAATCAATGCCACGGAGAGTGCAACCCATTCCGATTAGGCTTCAAAATACACTGACTTAACTAACTACACTTCTCATATATCCATCCCTTATACCTCACGCCAAGGGTAGCAGTGGTGGAATGTTGAACTAGAATAAACACCACATTTGAATAAAGTAAAAGTTCAATAAGATATGAAATGAGTATGAATTTACTAACAATACTTTGTAGTGTTTTTCATTGCTAGTATGTAGTCAGAGATGAGGGAGGCCTAGGAGTATTCTAGGTGGGAACGGTCTATCGTGGCACTTCAACAACATCCGTTCCGCTAAACGAGTTCACAATGATAACATAGTCCATTCCTCCAAAAATAAAAATAAAGCAGTCTGGAATATTATCAAGGCCCACTCCTCCCCTCTACAAACCCGAACAGATATTTCGCTTTCCATCAATGGTCAAACAATATCTGATCCAGCCCTCCTCTCAGACACCTTTAATTCCTTTTTCATCAGTTCAGGAAATGCAGCTTCTCCACTTCCTGCCTCACCTACAATTGTTCATCCACCTTGTTCACCTATTCCTACCAATAGACCTAGTATTTTTCTCTATCCCACCACCCCTGACGAAATCATTCATACTGCTCGTTCTTTCAGTGGTAAGCATTCCAGCGGTCTTGACGGCATTCCGGCCTCTCTTCTTTATAATTGTATAACCTACATAGCCAATCCTCTCTCTCTTATAATCAATACCACTCTATCCACCGGCATTTTCCCTTCAGAACTTAAAAAGGCCGTCATTATCCCAATCCATAAAAAAGATAGCAAATCCGATGTAAACAACTATAGACCGATCTCTCTTCTCTCCTCCTTTTCAAAAATCCTAGAGAAAATTATGCTTAACCGTCTCACCTCTTTCTTCAAAAAGCATAACATCCTAACTCCGCACCAACACGGCTTTCAAAAAAATAAGTCCACCATTACCGCCATCTATAGCTTCTTATCTCCCCTCTACTCCTCTCTTGATAAAGGTGACCATGCTGTAGGTCTCTTCTATGACCTCAGCAAGGCCTTCGATACCATCGACCACAAACTTCTACTCTCCAAACTTAATAACCTGGGCATTCGCGGTACTGCCAACGATTGGATATCCTCCTTCCTTTCAGATCGCACACAGATTGTCAAGATACAATCCTCTAACTCCACCTTCCCTACTTCAACTCTTTCTAATCCTCTCACCGTTCTTAGTGGAGTACCACAGGGATCTGTCCTTGGTCCTCTTCTCTTCCTAGCTTATATTAACGACCTTCCATCACTTCTCAATACGGGAACTCTCTCCATCTATGCTGATGATACCAGTCATCTGATCACTGCTCCTAAACATTCGCTCACTCCCCTAATCTCCACAGCCAATACCCAAACTTCTCTCATGTCCTCATACTGCTTAAATAACCGTCTAGCTCTCCAACCCACTAAGACTGTCCTAGTCCACTTCCACTCACGTAGAACTACCCCCATCTTCACCCCCCTCATTAAACTTGACAGCACATCTATTCACACTACCCCTTCCACTAAATTTCTCGGCTTGTTCTTAACCTCTACCCTTGACTGGTCACTCCATGTCCAAACTATATCCGCTAAAATCTTAAGATGCTGCTTTCTCCTAAGACGCTTGAAACAAATAGTTAACCCCCATACTCTCAAACTCACCTATCATGCACACTTTCATTCATTTCTGTCCTATGGTATTCTTTTCTGGGGGGCCTCTCCCCAAGCTTACCGAATATTCATTCTTCAAAAACGTGCCTTACGAATAATTGTCGGTATATCTCGACGCAGCTCGTGTCGACAACATTTCGTTGACCTGAAGATATTGACTCTTACCTCCACCCTGATTCTAGCAGCCTGCTCCTTCGTTCGCTCTCACCCTGAACTTTTCTCCTTAAATTCCACTGTTCACACTTACCCAACTAGAAGCAGCAAATCCATCCATGTTACATCTCACAATCAGTCCTCTTATACCAAAAGCCCTCAATACCTTTGCACCACTTTATATAATAACCTTCCCTCTTACATCATTGAATCCAACACACTCAATATATTCCTAACTAATCTCAAAAAATATCTACTTTTAAATCCATTCTATAGTATCAACGAGTTTATCAAAAGTCCTTGATTTTCCAGCATCAACTTTGAACTCAACCTCTTTCCTCTGTATTCAATGTTTATAATTTCACTATTTACTTTGTTCTGTATATTTCCTGTATATAATTGTAACATAATTATCCAACTTCTTTAATTCTAGCATAGTTTTAGTCATGACGAATCCTATATTGGTACACTGTATTAATCAAATGGAGAATAAATAAATACAAATACAAATACAAATACAACCTTCACTCGACTCGGCAGACATCTCTTCCAAATGTAAAGAGACAACTTCATCGCTTGGCTGAAATCACATCATTTCATTGGAATAATTTTTACTTTGAGTCACAAAAGTTTTTATCCAAGAAATCGTATATCATCACAGTTGCCCAAGCTTGCTTAGCTGAACTCATAGCCACAAGGTAATAGGGTCAGTGGTAATTAATATGATAATGCCCTACATGTACCCACAAGTACGGGCGTAGGCTAGTTGATATTCTCAATGTATTGTACTATTGCATAGTCGTGAATCGATTCAAGACTAAGTAGATTTGTTCACAATATTAAACCGGTACATATTTTAGTTTAAATGGGTGAGTTGGCCTATGTGTTCTAATTTTGCTGTACAGCTAAAATTATTATTTCAAGAGTCAAATTATATTACGTAGGTGCCTAGGCCAACTCGCATATATAAAAAAAATGTAAAACCGAAGCTTCAATTGTACGATATTATTGTACCAGATTCAATTGTGAATATCTCCAAGGAAGGTATTATGAGAAGAAATTTTGCTGTGGACCTAATAATCAGTTTGAGCAATACGGAATATTACTTAGGTTAATGCTGTTTGCCATGCAGATTACAATAATATCACATTTTATTGTAGGCCCTAGCTTTGCTTTCTGTGTGGCACTGCCAAAGTTTTGTCTTAGGCTCCTGTATTTTTCTATGGTTTTCTACCATTAATTATTGTCAATTACGCGACATGTTTCTTTCTGTAGAATGGTAATACATGCCCGTGTTGAGCAAATGATGGGCCTAGTTATTATCGGATGCAGCAGAACTCAATTGGTTGAGATTTCTTCATCTTGACTGGATCTTTTAGGCCTTCTCTTCTTTGCCACTTTTCGTTTTTTTTTAAACCATAATACTGTCGAGTGAAAACAATTGAATGCTATGTTGAAAATATCTGTAAACGCCTAGGATCAGTCTTTTTAGAACATCCAGTCCCTATATGGAATAAATAAGCCAAATCTATTGGCCAATATTGCGCAGTTTATATTTTGCCCCAGATGTGGCCCACGCCATTGTGGTGCATTTAGCTCATGAATCACCATACTTTATGATAATTTGCTGGTAGTTTTGCATGTTGATGTACATAAGTAATAGATATAATGCAATTTGTGAATCCAGCTCTTTCCAACTGCATTAATCAACATTGGAATCAATTTCATTTGAATTGGCCAATCTGAATTTAAAATACGTTGTAAAAGCTAGTTGAGAGCCAGACTGCTATATTTACCAAGTGATAACTAGACAATCAGTTATCATCTACGAGAAAGATCAGAAACAACGCACCGAGACCCGTGGCCGAGTGGTAACACACTGAACCATCATTCGGGAGACCGGGGTTCGATTACCGCCATGGTCGACCATCCTGAGAGGGGTTTTTCGTGGTTTCTCTCTGGCGTTCAGGTTGATACTGGGATGGTTCCTTAACAGGCCACGACCGACTCATTCCCACCAACCAAAACACCTGATGAAATAACCTTCCATCTCACCATCTCATTCATCATATCCACCAACGCCAATAGATCGTAGCCATCAGTATAATACGTCGTTAAGACCCAATGTTAAAAAAAAGCAATGCAATTATACAACTATGTACCATGCATTGAAATATGAGCTTAATACGTACAATTTGATTTGAAATTGCGAATCTCAGAAATGTACACGACAGCGCATGTCATGGCTGAATCAAGTTTGGATAGATAATATTTCAACATATAGGCATATATACTACTTGCACGTAGTAGAGTGGAATATGTCGAGCTTCGTTGAGCTTTTTAGTTTTTATGGTCACTAGAGAAGATGATAAAGAAATAAGATGATAATTACCTGAATAATATGTAGGGAATTCCTGAGGTTGATCACTCAGGGGAAATTCCTAGCATAAGTCAGACAGGGAAATCCTGCAAGGGACTCTCCATCAATCATCATGAATCTAGAATCTTCTACTCATGAGTCTAGAATCTTCTACACCAGAATCTAGTATATAAAGACCAGGAAGGCAACCTGCAAGTGAGTTGCCAGTTGACAGTCATCATGTGAACATCACACTTCATTGGGACAATCAGATGTCTCGATTCACATTCATGTATTCTATTCATCAGTGTAAATAAATATCTAGTCAAATTAATACAGTGCTACTTTTAGTGTCAGTGACCATCCAACCTTGCACATCATCACATACTTCCACAGTGGTGACCCCGACGTGATCAAACAAGTGAACAAGAAAACGAGTGATAAGTGCGAGTGTTCTAAATCATTCATACATTCATCACCTGCGTAACAAATCAACCAGCAACTGTTACCAACACTCACTCACAGTGTTGGCAACTGGCAACTCACCACCGCAGGCAACACACAGCACTCGTCTTCCACGACTCGGCGCTCAACCATAGCGCCCATCGGCCACGGCTGCGCTCAACCATAGCGCCCATCGGCCACGACTGCGCTCAACCATAGCGCCCATCGGCCACGGCTGCGCTCAACCATAGCGCCCATCGGCCACGACTGCGCTCGACCATAGTACCCATCGGCCACGACTGCGCTCGACCATAGCGCCCATCGGCCACGACTGCGCTCAACCATAGCGCCCGTCGGCCATGACTGCGCTCAACCATAGCGCCCATCAGCCACGACTACGCTCAACCATAGCGCCCCTCGGCCACGACTGCGCTCAACCATAGCGCCCGTCGGCCACGACTGCGCTCAACCATAGCGCCCATCGGGCACGACTGCGCTAAACCATAGCGCCCATCGGCCACGACTGCGCTCAACATACAGCGCCTGTCGGCCACGACTCAGTGTTAAGCACACTACAGCGCTTGTCGGCCACGACTCAGTGCTCAACCATAGCGCCCGTCGGCCACGACTGCGCTTAACGCATAGCGCCCATCGGCCACGACTCGGTGCTCAACCATAGCACCCATTGGCCACGACTGCGCTCAACACATAGCGCCCATCGGCCACGACTCAGTGCTCAACACATTACAGTGTTCGTCTGCCACGACTGGGTGCGCAACACACTACAGCGCTCGTCTGCCACAACTCAGCGCTCAACACACTACAGTGCTCGTCGGTCACGACATGTTCGCACGTATCCGTACGCCATGACGCTGTCCGCGCTCGCTCATCAGCACCTAAACCGGGCACAATTTCAATGCCTGCCTACCAACCTCGCACCTCATCATCAATTCCCACAGTGGGGGTCCACTGCACCAGGGTCAACCTGCAACAGCAGCGTCAACAACGACAAAGACATCACGACATGTCCGCACATATCCGTGCGCCATGACGCAGTCCGCGCTTGCTCATCGGCACCTAAACCGGGTACTATTACAATGCCTGCCGACCAACCTCCTGCCATTACCTCCATCTGTCACGAATCGGTCCGGACGACCGGTTTGCTACCAGCACGTCTGACTTCATGATCCTCTCGTGACCCTCACAACTTTCG
>OZ023329.1:51419676-51547022 GCA_964007535.1 Brachyptera risi | reverse complement strand
GCTACACCATTTTTAATTTCAAATTTCCCTCTTTTTTCTATCGAGTCCTATTTTGAATTTTCAATTGAATCGAGCGCGCGCTCTAGCGGCAAATTCTCTCTCTCTCTCTCTCTCTCTCTCTCTCTCTCTCTCTCTCTCTCTCTCTCTCTCTCTCTCTCTCTCTCTCTCTCTCTCTCTCTCTCTCTCTCTCTCTCTCTCTCTCTCTCTCTCTCTCTCTCTCTCTCTCTCTCTCTCTCTCTCTCTCTCTCTCTCTCTCTCTCTCTCTCTCTCTCTCTCTCTCTCTCTCTCTCTCCAATTTCAAATTTCCCTCTTTTTTTTATCGAGTCCTATTTCGAATTTTCAATTGAATCGAGCGCGCGCTCTAGCGGCAAATTTTTTCTCTCTCTCTCTCAACTCGAATTAATTCGATTAATTAATTAATTCTTTTAATACAAAATGAACAACTGGTGCGATTAGAACGCGGGATGTTCGCATTAAACGCGGGATGTTCGCATTATGAGTCCGGTATCTTAACCACTAGACCAATGGACCAGTAAGAATTCTGTGTGTTATTATTGAATATAAGCTGAAGTATAGACCTATGACGTTGCGAAACAAGTCTATACATGTCATCAAACAGTTCTAGTGCAGCTGCTAAAAGCCACCTCATAAGATGAGCGCTTATCTTGACAACGTTTTAAAATGTAAATTGATTTAAATGCGTAAATAAAATTATCAATTCAATATTTTGATATTCGATTGATTATTACTGATGAAATATAATTTCCCAATTTTGATATTAGATTGATTATGACTGATACAAAATAATCTCCTGACCCATTTAATTCAATTTTCCGATAAATAATTTTATTAATCCAATATTTTGATATTCGAAATCATGGGCCTACTCAATGAATACATTAGTTGAAATTATTTTAGGAGCGGGTAAGGAGAATAAAACATAGTGGTTAACACAATGACACATTCATTTTTATAAATCTCAAAATATATAATCAAAATTTATAAAAGAAATATAAGAAATCACCTAATCAACCTCATCACAAGTCTTTCTAAATAAAGGACAGTTTGGACTCCATCTTTTATGTTCCTCTATAGGATTATCTGAAATCTTCCATTTATTCAAACCAATTGAACAGTACGGGCACATGACCTTATCCGTTTCAAGGGCATAGTAAAATCCTGCTTGCACTAAATCTTCTACATTTATGAAGGAAATATTCCATTTCTCAAATGTAAGTCTGCGAGCTCCTGATTTGTACATTGAACATTTATATTGATTATCATTTATCCAAGAAGCTAAATTGAATACATTTCGCGAAGCACATTTCCATTTCAAGTTGTAATGTCTGTTTAAATGACAAAAATGCTTACATTCCGATAAATTATCAATATTCTCAAGTTTTGGGCAACCAAACATTTCTACATTGAACACAGGACGTTTGATTATTTCTTGTAGAAACTTGCACTTTTCCAATCCCTTTGCGTATAGGCATTTAGTTGTATTCTGTCGTAGAATTTTTTCTAAATTTAGATACTCTTCATCTCCATCGTTCCAATCAAGACCGTGATGAAATTTGCTGATCCATTGATTCTTCTGAAATGTCTTCTCATCGAAACACGCATAGTCATAAGGTGGTTTGAATACATAATGTTCAATCTTGAAGTTGATATTGTTTATGATTGCCAATTCTTTCACTATAAATCGATTATCATTATCGACGAACGCTTGAAAATCAATAGTTACAGATGCCTTCATGGTTAAAGAATGACTCACACGGTAGTTTGATGTTAGAAATATATAATTGGTTCAGTTATACATCGCTTTGAGCTCTGAGTATAGTATGAAATAATCAATTCCATATGGAGTATCACTCGGTTCAATAAACTGTTCACCGGTTAATACACATAATGCGTAGAAATTTACTGTCACAAATATTTCTTCATACACTTTCAAGTGATGAGTTAGGCATGTTTGTAGTTTTCTCAATTTCTCAATGTCATTTAAATCAAGACGCACCGATTTATCTTCAATTTTCACTTTAATCCACTTTTTCTCATTTTCATTCACTTGGATACACAACTTTTGCCACTCATCATAATTGAGTAAAACTGATTGTCCACCAATTCGACCAACTTCAACAAATGCTTCATTATTATGATCGGGATATATAGCAACCGATATAAATTTCGTTCCAGATTGATTCAAAAAATAAACTTGTTGTAGCAGAGTATCAGATCGAACAGAAACCTTTCGTTTCTTTCTAGATACTGGTATTTCATTTCTACAAGGAACGACTGTTCCATTGACATCTAACGACGTAGCCTGATACGCTGTAACATGGCGAACAAAATCAACCTCTTGACTAACGTGATCCATATTCGACTGAACCGATTTAGGTGAAACCATTCCTTGTGAGTGACTCATGTTTTAATTGCAACGTCATCAAAAATTGTCACTTAAAATATCCAACTCTGGTAGACAGGTTTGAACTTGTTCACTTTTATCACATGCAATGCAATGACCAAAGTTATCTCGATACATTTCAATAACAAGTTGATCATTCAGACAGAAATTATTATCCAAAAACTGATTTGTAAACATATCCATCGAACGACCGATTCCTCGTTGCAAAGCATAAACACAGCTGTATTGACCACAAACGTCAGATAATATTCCCTGTAGCCTTTTGGGATTGTGCATCCAATGATTGGAATGAGTATTTAAAAAGTGAATCAACCTTGATTTTATCGGTTTTCTACCATAGCTATCAAAATATTCAGCGTAACCTGAATCAGCGAATACCATGGCAACCCAATGCGACCCAGGAAGATGAGAGGGGTCAAGGTTCACGATAAATATGGCAGGTTTTGAGAAAGTTGATGGTAGCGTATCGATTGAATAAACATTTTCAAAATATGGAACCTTCAATGAGAGTGCCTTATAAATTTCTATCAAATTCATCCTAGTAGACGAGAGATACTGATCGATTTTTATCAATAAATACAGTGCTATCGTAAACAGAGTAGATGAGACAAGATAAAGACTCTGCAAGTTCCTTTGCAAATCGCAACTCGATACGCACTGTTCCCGTCTCTGTTAAACTGCTATGTGAATTTGTACCCGAAGAATCAGGTGTGAGATCGAATGCGAAAAACGAATAGCCGTGATAGAACATATCTCGCGTTATCAGATGACCATGATTCTGATGGTAGATACCAGTACCATTGAATAAAGAAGCATAAGCTAGCGTCACAGTCTCGATGTTATTAAAATTAGGCTTCAACGGTTCGTTTATCAAGGAACCATTTACATAAATTGCGAGATACTCTAGATCTCTGTGGATGAATTGATATGGATTCTTGGTAATACTGCCAGCGTATGCTTTATTCCCTACCATACCAAATATAATATACTTGGGTATATTACCCTGCAATGCATTATTTAAATTCACCGATGATGATCCACTCGGCACAGTTATATTTTTAACTTCAACACGATTCATATGATATCTAGCAGGCTGATGTGAAAGTTGCTTTTCGATATACATCGTTTGAGTTGCAGACAATTCAACCTGTTTCATGTAAAGGGTAGCATCCAAAATTTGAATCTTTCCCAAAATTGCATCTCCGGGCGATAACATGTAGAACTCTGATCTTGAGCGATTAAGTTTCACACGCATAGAGACATTCTTGAGTAAGAGTTGAGACACATTGAACAAATCAGCATGAAGACGACCATAAAGTTCTACCGATTTACTATCTTTCAACTGTGTGGCTCTAATTGTATATCCTTTATTCTTATCTGATGCATCCATGAAACCATCATCATCATGAGTATCGAGAAAAAACATTGAATTTACCAAATGAGTTTTTGCAGCATCTTCAGAATAGTTAAACAGAGTCTCAATCAGAGCTCTGTATTGATAATTATCAGAATTAGAAGAAACGCTCGTCTCATTGAGAGAAATATTCACCTTACTGAATAATGAATTCAATAAATAATTAACACAACCAGGTTGAAGTGCATCATCAGCATTATATTTGCTACCGTCCATCTTGACCATTCGCACCTTCAGCCATAAATAAACACTTCCTAAATCTCGATAACTTTCGGAATCACCGGAACAGTTGAATTCAAGCTGACTCTCATTATCTAGTGTATTGATTGGTTTATGACCAACAAGATGATTTGATTTGATAGACGTTTGTATCGGACGTTCATCAAAAAACTCCAATTCAGACTTGGCACATTCCATATTTATGAGAATATATCACGTATTTTCTGTTTTTTAACTTGGAGAGTACTCTTCTTCTTCCTATTCTTAACACCTTGACGTGTAGGTTGAGAATGAATACGTTTTCGTTTTACCAACTCTTTAAAACGAGTCGATCCGCCACCACTCATCTTTCTTTTAACAGCTTCTGAAACTCGATTCTTCACAATAGAAGATATTTTTTCTTCAGGACGTTTGACAGAAATATCAGTCAAAATGTGTGCACCTGTTTTAAGAGCTTCCCTACCCATTGCGTGTGCGCTTTTCAAAAACAAAGGTCTAATCACTCTTATCAAACCACCTAGAAAGCTACCTATACCCGATCCACGTTGGAATTTGAAACTGGATTGGTAGACAGGACCTACGCCCTCAAGAGAAACACCCATACCGAACTGGTTCATTGTTGGATACATAATAAAAGAATACTAGTGAAACATTTCTTTTTATTTTATTCATATTTTATAAAATGGAGTACAACAATAGTAGATATACCTGAAGTTTTAAACTTCACATTATCACCATGTTTCGTTAACAATGCTATAGTGATTGATTCGATATAATTCTTCTCTACAGGTACATAATAGACAGGTTGAAAAAAGTGTTGACCAACAGATGAAGGAAATTGAATATAGCGTAAACTTCTTACATAAGAATCACCTACAAATTGAGGTGTTATAATATCAGTATAAATGTATACTGGTCGAGTTATCTCATCATGTTCTTCCATATTTTCTATGGCATCAACACCGTAGGGGTAGGAAATCTCACAGAGTCCAACATACCACACACCACTAAGTTCAATAGCTTGTGCAAGTCGTGTAGAAAATTTTGATAATGTATTTGTGGGATAATATTGAGCGCTGCTATCCGACGGTAAAGTAACATGAAACTGATCTTTTACACTCATAACTTCTATTTTTTCAAACGTCTCACCTCTGAATCATTGACCCAACTACTGAAACAATCGTCATAACCCACCCATTTAACTAAATGTTGCTTCTGACCTCGTCTGGTACGAGTCTTAATTATTCTCTCAATATTATATTCTTTTTCGGGTGTCACTCCAACTCTCACAAGTTCTTCATTATAAAATTGACCATCAATTGATTTATTTTGCAAGTCCACCAATTCATACAATGGTCTTGGTTTTCTAGGTATTACTTTCACTATTTTAAATATTTCAGTAGAGAAATTTTCCTCGTATCCTTTAGCAAACACAAGTTTTTCTTTACCTATTCGAACATAATCTCCAAGCTTAAATTTGATCTTGCCTGGCTTGATTAAATTTTGTTTTGCCCTCATTCGTTTCCAAATCGTAAATACATCTCTTTCTGTCACCTTTGACGGTGCTAACCCAGTTGTAGAGTGTACGCTATCGTTGTAAGACTTTACAATTTTATCGAGAACATTTATATATTTATAGGTATTATTCTTAGTGAAATATTTATACATTCTAGTTTTTTGTGTTCGATTATATCTCTCACAAATGGCTGCTTTAGTTTGTGGATTTCGAGTTGAATGAAATTCAATCCCTCGACTCTTGAGAAACATTTTGAATTCGGAATTATGATATTCCTTACCCTTATCCGAATTAAGAACTAATGGGATACGTTTACTCTTTTCCAATACAGATTTGAATGCTTTCATGACACTCACTCCCCTCTTATCTTTCAAGGGAACACTCCAAGCATATTTAGAAAAACAATCGATAATATTGAGTAAAAACTTGTATCCATTATTATATTTAGACAATTTACTCATATCAACAAGATCTGT
The DNA here is from genome assembly GCA_964007535.1 of Brachyptera risi. Classification (NCBI taxonomy): domain Eukaryota; kingdom Metazoa; phylum Arthropoda; class Insecta; order Plecoptera; family Taeniopterygidae; genus Brachyptera; species Brachyptera risi. Next base: position 51,540,972 of record OZ023329.1, on the reverse strand, counting down.
TTCCCATAAATTATCAATATTTGATACATTATATGGATTACGTGGAAATCTCTTTCGGATCGGTTTATGTAGAGTATATGAATCTTGATTTTCTAACCAGTCCACAACTTCTCGTTTCTTTATTTTACTTGCTCGTTGAAGTTTATCCACTGAAGAGAAACTAGATGGATGTTTCAGGTTGAAATAGATTTTTTTCATTTGTACCGCGTCCATATTTGTTTTTCCTTTGCTGGGAAAAGTCTTGATATGATATCTTTATATTTCTTACTATTGATGGATTTTATTTTCCCCGATTTATTGAGGTAACCTTCTGATTGAATAAGTAGTTTTCTATACTCGTTCAAATCATCTTGAGTGATGTTGTCCAGATCAACATTATTTTTTGTGATCAATTCCCACATCCCCTTACTTCCTTTATATTTAACACCATTTACTATTAGATCGTTGTCTAGAACAGTAACCACCGAATTACCTATTTTGAATTTGCCATCTTCATTTCTCATACCATAGACATTGTCACTATCATCTCTATCGTACATGAGTGAAGGGACATAGTGACGAGCAATGCTACCAAACTTATCAAAAAAGCTGTTAGAGCTATTTTCTCTATTGGGTCTAGATTGTTCAATACGACTTTTAGCTAAAGCCTCACTTCGAAGTCGTGGTCTAGATGTTCCAAATGCTTCAAATACCTCTTCGGGTTCTCTTCTATCACTGTCAGATTCTTCACTATCTTCAGGACTTGATTCATTTAAATCTTCCTGGTCGTCTCTCTGTTTATGCTGATTCTTGTTCTCTATACGAACTCTGGGTAGACGTGTGACATGGCGTCTATGAATATAATTTTTCGATTTGAAGATAGGTCTGTTTGTTCTCAACCGCTGTGTTTCAATCAGTGGGATAGCAATGGGCTTTCTATTGTTTTGTACCATTTTTAAATAGGGATCTTGATATTTACGGAATTCAGCCAACACGTCGTCGTCTTCTTCTTTCCGATGCTTTGAATACAACACTTGATCCATTTTTTCACTCAACTCACGTTCACGAGAGTTTGATGTATTTTGGAATTTTTTCCACAGTTCAGGTGTAATCAAAAACATTTTTTTCAATGAAGTCATCTTGATTATTTCAACAGTTTTCCAATCACAACAGATAATAGACTCGATAACAAAATACCGATAAAACCAGCACCTCGCTGTATAACAATTTGTCTCTTCTTTTTCAACGATAGTTTAGGACATACCAATTTTCTAAAACATGTCTTAAATTTGGTCAATTTTGTTCTAGTTTCAGGCGATAACTTATGATTCCCATTCAATGTATTGATAACACATTCTATAACAGTCTTTATCACTTCAGGGGGTGCAGTCTGAAGAATGACTCTCTGTAGCTTGGGACTCGCACTTTTTAATACGTGTAACATGTGTTGATTAGATCTCAATCGATTCATTGTGATTGTCTTCTAGCGCAGCGTATACCACACTTGGCGTATCGAATATATTAGTTCGAAATCTTAAAAGGTCGTTTGTTCCTTGACAGAGATCTATCAATAAATAAGAGTGAGGATTTTTCGTGGCATCCAGGTAGGCATTATGAAGTCCTCTCCAATTTTGGGGTAAAATTTGACGAGAGATGTATGCAAACTGATTCTGATCTCTTGGGTTTTTGAAAATAACAAGAAATTTTGAGTTGAGTGAAATATCCCTAGAACATGGACCCGAATGAAAAAGATTTTGAGTTATGAGAATCACTGATATGCTTCTATGATGCGATATTTTTGAAAATAATTGTGAAACCTTTTTAGAATAAACATCATCCATTAGATCATCCAAAATGATTAGTTTTGGTTTTCCATTATGATTTGAAAATTCTGGTAAACCTTGTTTCACAATCACGCTATTCCCCAGTTCACTGGGAACCGCATTTTTCTCACCAAGACACCAAATGATCTGATCAAAATCGATTGCACATAAACGGTGTCTATTTTTAATAAAATCAATGGCAAAAGTTGATTTTCCACACCCGGAGCCTCCAGATAAAATAACAGTGAAGGGATGTATGAACGCCATGAATATTACAATCAAACTGAATATAATCGAAATTTTGATTGAGTTTTATACCTTTACTGAATTTTTATCATCAAGTACTCTCAATGAGATTTAATTCTATGTACTATTTCTCCATGCATTCTATATCGAGTTGGTTTCACGTGATTAAAAAATGCATGGTCTTTGTCTTATTGATTTCCGTTGTAATCTGACACCAGCGGATGAGTAAACAATCGAACATTGTATCTGAAAGAAGAATCGCTGACATATATCCCATTTTTAAGTTCACTCATGTGAAATGATAAGTCATCGAAAATTAACTTGTTGAAGTGTTATTGTGATTTTTGATCATTCCATCATTGTGACCGCTGTAGTTAACATCGTGGAAAGTTCTAAAACTTTGGAAGTTATAAAAGTGAATTCAAAGTTTCTATCTTATTATTCTACTGAGCTACAATCAACTATCCTATGTGAGTACCAAGTATACCTATCTCATTCAATCTTTCTAAATATTATTTAATTATATTCAAACTTGAATAATTTTCTGAAATATAGATTTTGATATATATATATATATATATATATGCAATAAATTATGTGAGTATATTTGAATAATCAATTTAGTGCTAGTCTCTATTAATTCATTTTTGTTTTTCTGGATCACTTTTTCGTGAGTATTCAATGTTATTCTTATTATTCATATAAATTCAGTGTTGAATTTTTCAGATCTCAGTTTTGATTGAATAATACATTTTTTCAATAATGTTGAGACAATTGACAAATTATTATATATTTCATTAATGGTGATATTTTATCCTTTGTAGATATTAAACCATCATTCAAAATCGTTTCGATAAGTGGGAATATTGGCCAGCAATAAATTATGTGAGTATTTTTGAATAATCAATTCAGTGTTATCTTCCATTTATCTATTCGATTCTTATTAATTATATAAATTCAGTCTTCAATTTTTTTAAATCTCAGTTTTGATTGATTATTACATTTTCTCCAATAATGTTGAGAGAGAATTGACAAATTATTATATATTTCATTATTGGTGATATTTCTTTCCTTGTAGATATTCAATCATCGTTCAAAATCTCTTGGATAAGTAGGAATATTGGCCAGCAATAAATTATGTGAGTATATTTGAATAATCAATTCAGTGTTAGTTTCTATTAATCCATTTTTGTTTTTCTAGCTAATTTTTTCGCGAGTAGTCAATTTCATTCTTATTAACTATATACATCCAGTGTTGAATTTTTCAAAATCTCAGTTTTTATTGATTAATCCATTTTTTCAATAATGTTGAGACAATTGACAAATTATTATATATTTCATTAATGGTGATATTTTATTCCTCACAGATATTCAACCATCATTAAAAATCGTCTTGATAAGTGAGAATATTGACCAGCAATAAATTATGTGAGTATATATATTCAAATAATCAATTCAGTGACCATAGTTGAATATTTTTTACAAGTTTTTCAATTCTTTTTTCAATTTTTGTGTGGTATTCTATTCTGAATTGTTCTTTTTCAAGAGGGAAATTTTATTCTTATTAAGCTTCAACGACATAGTTCAATAAGACTTATATGATATGTTTCAGACTACATCATGAATTCCATCAGCGAACATGTATGCAGCCTATGTTCATCCACCTTTAACCGTCGCAGCAACCTCACGAGGCATCTTGCGACGGTTCACACAAGCAATAGGCTGCACACATGTTCCCAGTGTAGTGAAAGCTACAACCGGCGTGATTACCTTCTGCAGCACCAAAAACGTGAGCATGGTACTTTGTTTAAATGTGATGTCTGTCAGAGACAGTATAGTAACAAAACCAATTTTGACAGACATCAAGCATATCATTTAAGAAATAGTGCATTGCTTGGAGAAGGAACTTCAGAACGCGATATTTTACCCTCAACTAATTCTATAGATGAGGATGAATTGATAGAATCTTTAAACGGTGCCGTAAAAACATATAAGTTTCGTCAGGTAGAAGTCGGTCGCGATATTTTAGAAGTTGTTTATAATCATTTAGAAAAAGTTAAGGGGAAAATAGTCGACAATTTAAATCTCTTCAACGGCATCAAGTGGTATATTGCCATCTCGGTGAAATATACCCGTGAGATCGATGGAGATGATATTTCAACTAGCCCAGTTTTTAGAAGTAAATCAAATACGCTTTTGGATATGAATGATTTCGATGAACAATTTAATTCCGCCTTTGCAAATATCCAAAAAGCAAGCGAGAAATTTTCCCGGGAAGGAAGCAATTGGGGTATAGAACATGTTTATAAATTAGAATTAAATATTGCCGAGTATGTTCCCTTAGCTGCAAGTTGCTATATGCAATTATCGCAAAAATTATTAAAAACAAAGTCAATCATAAACATTCAAAATTTTGACGATGACAAATGTTTTTTGTGGTGTGTGTTGGCTAAAATTCATCCCATCACACAGCATGCAGAGCGTGTTAATCATTATCATCAATTTGAAAGTGAGCTCAACATGAAGAATATTCCATTTCCTGTACCTATTTCAAAATTAAATACTTTCGAATCAAATAATTTAACTATATCGATCAATGTCTTCGGATGTGATGAAGAAGACAGAATATATCCTCTTCGAATAAGTGAGCAGAGAGACAGAAAACATCATGTCAATCTACTTTACATGTCGAATGAGGATAATTCTCATTATTTTCTAATTAAAGATCTAAATCGATTGTTGAGCTCACTCACAAAACATAACGGTGAAAAGTTTTATTGCGTATATTGCTTACACCGTTTCACATCAACATATACATTGAAAAATCATCACACGCTTTGCAGTCAACACGCACCACAAAAAATTAGAATGCCATCCAAAAAAGATAATGTCTTGAAATTCAAACATTTTGGTTTTTCTCAAAAAGTTCCATTCGTAATTTATGCAGACTTTGAATGCTTCTTATCTAAAATTTCGGGTTGCGATCAAAGTGAAAATGTGTCATATACCAGAAAGTTAGCTTCTCACGACGCATCAGGCTTTTGTTATGTCATAATAAACTCCGAAGGTAAACCGTTCAAACCTCCGGTAGTATATCGCGGAAAGAACGTTGTCGAGCAGTTTATTAAGGCGATGCTAGAAGAAGCTGAAGAACTTGAGCCCATGATGTATCGTGAGGAGCCTCTAGTTATGACGGAAGAAGATGAACTAAATTTTAATTCGGCAGTAGATTGCTCCATTTGTGGGGAACCTCTTAATGATGATAGAGTGAGAGACCATGATCATATGAGTGGTAGATTCCGAGGAGCTGCCCATAATGAATGTAACGTTAATTTCAAAAAAATCGCCCATATCCCAATCTTTATGCACAATGCTAGAAATTATGATAGTCACTTGATTATGCAGCATATTGGTAAACTCAAAATTGGTAAAATCTCATGTATTCCCAATAATATGGAAAAATATGTTTCTTTTTCGGTTGGAAATTTACGCTTTTTAGATTCTTTCCAATTTCTAAGTGCATCATTAGAAACTCTCGTTCAAAATTTATTGGGATATAGTGTTGATCGATTCAAAATTCTAAGAGAGAGCTTTCAAGCCGATCAATTACCTCTACTGTTACGCAAGGGGGTGTTCCCATATGACTACCTTGATGATGAATCCAAATTTGGAGATATCAGTCTACCATCGCGAGAGTTTTTTTTTAATACTCTCACTCAAGAAGACATCAGTGATGTGGATTATAATCATGCAAAAAACGTTTGGAACGCGTTTAACATTCAAAATTTAGGGGAATATCAGGATTTATACGTCAAGTCTGATGTTCTCCTTTTAGCCGATGTCTTCGAAAACTTTAGAGACTTGTGTTTAAAAAATTATGGAATTGACCCTGCTAATTGCTACACAGCGCCTGGTCTTGCATGGGAGAGCTGTTTGAAGATGACAAAGGTAGAATTGGAATTGCTTACCGATCCCGATATGTATTTATTCGTAGAGAATGCAATTCGTGGAGGAGTCGCCATGATTTCTCAACGTTTTGCAAAGGCAAACAATAAATATGTAGAGGGCTACAACCCCAATGAACCGTCCAAATTCATAGCCTATTGGGATTGTAATAATCTCTACGGTGTTTCAATGAGTGACCAGCTACCTGTCAACGGTTTTTGTTGGTTAGATAAATATCAAATTATGTCAATTGATTTCACGAACCTTCCTGATAAGGATGGTAGAGGGTATATTTTAGAAGTTGACTTAGAATATCCCGAAGAGCTACACGATCTTCACAACGACTACCCTCTAGCACCTGAGAGAGTTCTCATTACCGAAGAGATGCTCTCACCTTATTGTCGAAATCTTTTGACTCAATTCGAACGTAAAATACCAGTCAACGTCAGTAAATTAGTACCAAATTTAAACAATAAGAGTAAATATACCTTACACTCTGAAAATCTGAAGCAATATCTTTCTCTAGGTCTTAAACTTACTAAGGTACATCGTGTATTAGCATTTAATCAGAAATCATGGTTAAAACCTTATATTGATTTCAATACAAGGCAGCGTACTGCAGCTGTCAATAACTTTGAGAAAGATTTCTTTAAGCTTATGAATAATGCAGTATTTGGAAAAACAATGGAAAACATTCGTAAGCGCATCAACGTTGAACTGGTTGTTGACAAAAAACGAGTGAATAAGCTAGTAGCTTCCCCATCATTCGAAAGTTTCAAAATTTTTGATAATGAATTGGTAGCTGTTCATTCAAAAAAACCTGTACTTTTTCTAAATCGTCCCATCTACGCGGGACTTGCCATATTAGAACTTAGCAAAACTGTCATGTATGATTTTCATTACAATTATGCTAAATCAAAATATGGGGAGAATATTAAATTGTTATTCACCGACACTGACTCATTATGTTATGAAATTCAAACTGAAGATTTATTCGAAGATATGAAAGTAGATGAGGACCGTTTTGATACTTCCAACTTCCCAAGGGATCATGCGCTGTTTAGCAATAAGAATAAAAAAGTATTAGGCAAATTTAAAGACGAGATGGATGGTAGACCAGTAAAGGAGTTTATCGGTTTAAGGGCGAAAATGTATTCGATTTTAGAATCAGGTGGTGTCAACAAAAAAGTAGGTAAAGGTATAGCAAAATCTACTCTTAGGAAGAAAATTCGGCACTCTGACTACCACAAATCCCTATTTCTTAAACAAATTCAGAGTGAAGAGATGTTTTCGATACGCAGTATTGATCACAATCTCTTCACAATAAAACAACGCAAAATCACCCTCTCACCGTTTGACGATAAACGTTACATTCTACAGGATGGTATCCACTCTTATGCGCATGGTCATTTCAAAATTTAACATTTACCTCTTGAGTTCTCTTCTTCAAATTAGGTTTCTGGTTGACTTTGTTAAAATTATTTTATACCCACTTCTACTTCACATCTCGAAACAATGCACTATTTCTTAAATCATAGTATCATGCTCTCTTTTATTTAGATTATTCATATTCTGAGATATTATCTTTGATTATTCATGTAGTAAACAATTATTCTATATTGATTTTATAGTGAACAATGATTTCAGATTGATGATATGATGAACTATTATTTTAGATTATTCATTTCATAGCAGCAGAAGGTTATACTCACGCCATACATCTACAAACATATCCAAACTATAACTATTTTCCATATATCTTTTATAAACTTAGATTATATATTTTGAGATTTGTAAAAAATAAATGTGTCATTATGTTTATCTTTATGTTTTATTCCCCTTACCCACTCCTAAAATAATTTTGAATTCACTATCACAGATGGATAAGTAAAATATATACTTCTGGTTTTAATTGGTGAAATGAAGCAATTTGATCTTGATAGATGAACCGAAGCAATCAACTTATTAGGTTGAGAGTGAAAGTTCAAAATTAATGAGAATTTGAAAAACAAATTTGAAAAATATTTGATCAGGTAAAAATTATTTATTCGAAAATTAAATTTAATGGGTCAGGAGATTATTTTTTCATCAGTCATAATCAATCGAATATCAAAATATTGAATTGGTAAAAATTATTTATTGAAAAATTATATTGAATGGGTCAAGAAATTATTTTTATCGGTCATAATCAAACAAATATCAAAATATTGGATTAATAAAATTATTTATTTGAAAATTAAATTTAATGGGTCAGGAAATTATTTTGTATCAGTCATAATGAATCGGATATCAAAATAAGGAGATTCTTATCGGTCATAACCAATCAAATATCAAAATATTGAATTGGTAAAAATTATTTTTGAAAAATTAAATTGAATGGGTCAAGAAATTATTTTTTATCGGTCATAATCAATCGAATATCAAAATACTGGATTATTAAAATTATTTATTTGAAAATTAAATTTAATGGGTCAGGAGATTATTTCTTATCGGTCATAATCAATCGAATATCAAAAATAGACTTGTTTCGCAACGTCATAGGCCTATACTTCAGCTTATATTCAATAATAACACACAGAATTCTTACTGGTCCATTGGTCTAGTGGTTAAGATACCGGACTCATAATGCGAACATCCCGCGTTCGAATCGCTCCAGACGTATATTTTGTATTAAAATAATTAGTTGATTAATTGATTAATTCAAGTTGGAGAGAGAGAGAGAGAGAGAGAGAGAGAGAGAGAGAGAATTTGCCGCTAGAGCGCGCGCTCGATTCAATTGAAAATTCAAAATAGGACTCGATAGAAAAAAGAGGGAAATTTGAAATTAAAAATGGTGTAGCCGCCATCTTGAATATAACCGCCATCTTGGATGACGTCATGAACGCCATCTTGGATGAGAGCGCCATCTTGGATGACGTCATGAGCGCCATCTTGGATGACGTCAGAGGTCATTGACTTTGGCGGCCATCTTGCTCCTGTCCCTCAACTCTCATTTTCTCCCTACTTAGGCCGATCACAACTTGTTCAGCATCAAGGGCCTGCATTAACAACGTGTGAGTAGGCACTTGAGAGACGAACATGGCCGCGGTGGCCGGAAGAGCGGGATCTGGTACACGCCTCACACCGCTGATACAGGCTGTGGCTGAGAGCTTCAAGTATGAATCTAGCCTTCTTTCCTATACTCTACATCCCATGTCCTACTACCTTTCGAACAATTGTCGACTCTATCTCAACTATGGAGTGTAGAAACTACGAAACTGCAATTTCACGGCCTTCCAAGTTACCCGCGTATTTAAAAAAGTGAGGTTATGACCAGCATTCAGTTTCTCTAAAAACAGTGGCCGTTTTAACACATGAAGCACCATTTCAGCTGAAACAATCATTAAATTACTATATTCATGTAGTTTTTAGTCGTACCTGAATGCCACAAGTTGGATATTATTGGAATTAATCATATCTGTATTTACTCATATTCAATTCGCATTCCTCCGTAGCGACCGCCATTTTGATCTAGTCGGCTAGAACGTAAAGCTATCATACACTCTCCTTTACTCTGAACTACCGACTCGATAGGTTATCTCCATGCATGACTTTTGTCAACAACTATGTGACGTATTCAGGCTAACTAGCAAGTTAACTAGGTGATATTCAGAGCTTTCAGCCACAGCCGTAGACCTCCAGCGTGTGCAGCTGACAAGAAATAGGCTTACTCACGCGTATAGCCGGTGTTTCTTATCTTCATGGTGGCAGGACGCAGGTCGTAGTTCGACCAGCACAGTCTCGGTGTGGAGGCATACCTGCTGGGGACTATGTTGATCGGGGTCTGACTCAGTTTCCTGCAGATAGGGTAACGCACACTCCACGTCGATGGGGCTACGTGGAACATGATACATAATACATTTTAAATAATTATTTTGTATAGGCCTATAACTAATTTACTTTGTCCATTTTGTATAATGATAAACTTTACATCTGCTGTTAAGGAAAAGAAGTGATCATTGCTCAAGAGACCAAGTTCAAAGTGGAAGATATCAACATTCGTGTGTTTATAATGAAAGACTTCTTATCTGCGGCGGAAAATAATGGTCATAGACAGCGCAGTCCTGGTGTTGAAGACCATTAGTTTTAAATAATCAAAATGGGGTGATAAGATCGCCCTTGTGGTGCCCCGTCCAAACGATCCCATCTTTCATCCTTAGCCTTGAGTGAGAAACAATGATTTTGTATCAAGTTTCGATGTTATTAAAAAGAAAACATTTAATAAATGATAACCTGATTCCTAATACGAAGGGTTCATGCTTTGAGAACCATACAACATATCATAGGGCTAATTACGACGAGGATCTGTGTCGGGGAGACTCACCCTTCCTGTCAGAATAACAACTACTGATATTTCATTTTTGTATAACATCTTTCATAACTATTGTGATGTGAATTGATTGTGATGTGAATTTATCGTGATGTGAATTGATTGTGATGTGAAAAGTCCATGGTCCACATCTGATTCCAGGAGTTATGAGCTCCCATAATAACAGTTCGTTTATCTCCACTTCACTTTGTCTTATATCAATAGATACTTGTTGCTTGCTTGAGTGTGTGTTATCAGCGTAGATATTATCTACTTGTTGTACGTGTCATGCAAACGCGTGTCGTGATTTCCATACGCTATCTACAAATCCACATGATAATACATGAAGCATGTTGCACATGAAGCATGTTGTACATGAAGCATGTTGTACATGAAGCATGTTGTGCATGTTGCACATGTTGTGCATGTTGCACATGTTGCCTAGACTCACCCCTCGCGCCGGTGTAGCCCCAGCCAGCTGGAAACAAACAAAACAAAACATGGATAAGGACTACAGGTGGTTGAACTACTTGTAGACATCATTCATGCACATTTTCATTCATTCATTCAAGTTAGTGTTTACTACAGTTGATTTGTATAGGTCAGTTTGTTTTCGGTGGAGTTGATATCTTCCCGCTTGTTATATCTGTCCTCCTTGCAGACAGTCGACTGTAGGTGTGACGAGTCTCATACCTTGCACGAGAACCGAGGCGCCGAGCAAGATGCTGACGACTAGCACGAGGCGCAGCGCAGTCGGGTGTCCGGCAGCCATTGTCGTCTGGAACACAGGCGCTCACATGACATTGTGGCCAAATGATCAACTCGCCACAAGCGTCGTCTGAACTGATCGATCTCATATAAGAGAGATTATATGTTGTGAGACATAGTCCCTACAGAAAGACTAGCCTAGATCCTGGGGCAGAGTGTGGCCAACTGGGTGACTTTTCTATTGGTTACTGAAATATCTCTCTAATTACATATCTCTCTAATTATATATCTCTCCAATTACATATCTCTCTAATTATAAATCTCTCTAATTATATATCTCTCTTATTATATATCTCTCTAATTACATATCTCTCTAATTACATATCTCTCTAATTACATATCTCTCTAATTATATATCTCTCCAATTACATATCTCTCTAATTATATATCTCTCTAATTATAAATCTCTCTAATTATATATCTCTCTAATTATATATCTCTCTAATTATATATCTCTCTAATTATATATCTCAACAACCATTGTGATCTGTAACACAAGAACTAAAAGAAGGCGTTATTTACATTTGCCTGTATCGCTCATCCAACAAGGCATACGGTATCTATAGTGTTCTCCTTGTTCAGGGGAACAAGTGCGTGCAGTCTCATTCAACATGTAAAATCACATATTCTCATAAACATTATTTCAGAAACGGTTGGGTCTATGATGAATACATTTCTTATAAATGACAGTTTTATCTTATCTTCTTGTCTCCAAATTGAGATTAAACAATTGAAATCTCATTCTCAAAATTAAAATTAACATTGAATTCATGCGATCAATCCCATTTCACCGCAAAACGTTTCTGATTGATGTATATATTTATAGAGTCGAGATATTGGTTCAATGTATTGGTAATTTATTATTATGATATTGTTATAAAACTATATGTTTAAATGTATGTTTAAAACTCTATGTTTAAGCATAACTTATAAATATGTTAATCTTTGATTACGTGAACAAGAATGAAATGATATTCAAATTGAAAATTGAAATCGTACATTAAAAACAGTTTTCAAGCAGCTAAAACTGCTACTGTTATTTCTTCTTGCAAAACAAATGGCGTGATGAATGATAACTCACATCACACATTGACAAGGTATAAATATATATACAATACAAATTGAAATAATGCATGAATCCAAATAAGTGCTTGCGATTCATTTGGAATAAAGTCATGAATCCCCAGGAATAATTCACCTCGATACTTTCATTACTTGATGGAATAATGGTTTCCAAAGCTGAGGATGATTTGGACGAGGCTGAAAGTTGATGCTCAGTATCTCCTCTGTGTGAGTGTGATGGCTGTGTCTGAGACTCGCTGTACGTCAAGTGGCGACAGTGGATGGGAATTACCAATTCGAACATTGGATGATCATTTTCATCGCAAAACCATCGCAAAATTCCCCCAAGAAAATCAGCCAGCACATGTTCCCTCAAGGCCACAGCGTGACATTTATTTTTGGCACAATGTTTTTTCTTCTTTCAAATATTGTTAAGAGGCCGCAGGCGCTCGTATTTCACGCCGCAAACTCTCACGGCCGTAATTTTTGAGATATCAATATGATTGTTTTTGCATTCTGTTGATAATTGAAAGAGGGAGGTTATCGCATTTACAGAATTTTGAACAGCAAATTCGTGATTTTTCTAATTCTTCAAATGGGAAATGAAAAAATTTCTAGTTTACGGAAACCTAGATATATATTTTTGAATACCGAAAAAAAATATAGACTGTGAAATAGATCAAAAGTGTGAGTAAGGCAATTAACGGCGTTTACGAGAATATGAGTTCGGCGGGCTAGTCTATGTGTTGCGCCTAGCACACGATGCATGTTAAACTCGAGTCTGAAGCGAGCGAACAACGAGCGCGTGTAAAGCGCCTAGCACACGATGCATGTTGAACTCGAGTCTGAAGCGAGCGAACAACGAGCGCGTGTAAAGCGCCTGCGGCCTCTTAACAAGTCTCAGGGTGTGAATCTGAGTTCGGCGGGCTAGTCTATGTGTTGCGCCTAGCACACGATGCATGTTAAACTCGAGTCTGAAGCGAGCGAACAACGAGCGCGTGTAAAGCGCCTGCGGCCTCTTAACAAGTCTCAGGGTGTGAATCTGAGTTCGGCGGGCTAGTCTATGTGTTGCGCCTAGCACACGATGCATGTTAAACTCGAGTCTGAAGCGAGCGAACAACGAGCGCGTGTAGAGCGCCTAGCACACGATGCATGTTGAACTCGAGTCTGAAGCGAGCGAACAACGAGCGCGTGTAAAGCGCCTGCGGCCTCTTAACAAGTCTCAGGGTGTGAATCTGAGTTCGGCGGGCTAGTCTATGTGTTGCGCCTAGCACACGATGCATGTTAAACTCGAGTCTGAAGCGAGCGAACAACGAGCGCGTGTAGAGCGCCTAGCACACGATGCATGTTGAACTCGAGTCTGAAGCGAGCGAACAACGAGCGCGTGTAAAGCGCCTGCGGCCTCTTAACAAGTCTCAGGGTGTGAATCTGAGTTCGGCGGGCTAGTCTATGTGTTGCGCCTAGCACACGATGCATGTTAAACTCGAGTCTGAAGCGAGCGAACAACGAGCGCGTGTAGAGCGCCTAGCACACGATGCATGTTGAACTCGAGTCTGAAGCGAGCGAACAACGAGCGCGTGTAAAGCGCCTGCGGCCTCTTAACAAGTCTCAGGGTGTGAATCTGAGTTCGGCGGGCTAGTCTATGTGTTGCGCCTAGCACACGATGCATGTTAAACTCGAGTCTGAAGCGAGCGAACAACGAGCCCGTGTAGAGCGCCTAGCACACGATGCATGTTGAACTCGAGTCTGAAGCGAGCGAACAACGAGCGCGTGTAAAGCGCCTGCGGCCTCTTAACAAGTCTCAGGGTGTGAATCTGAGTTCGGCGGGCTAGTCTATGTGTTGCGCCTAGCACACGATGCATGTTAAACTCGAGTCTGAAGCGAGCGAACAACGAGCGCGTGTAGAGCGCCTAGCACACGATGCATGTTGAACTCGAGTCTGAAGCGAGCGAACAACGAGCGCGTGTAAAGCGCCTGCGGCCTCTTAACAAGTCTCAGGGTGTGAATCTGAGTTCGGCGGGCTAGTCTATGTGTTGCGCCTAGCACACGATGCATGTTAAACTCGAGTCTGAAGCGAGCGAACAACGAGCGCGTGTAAAGCGCCTGCGGCCTCTTAACAAGTCTCAGGGTGTGAATCTGAGTTCGGCGGGCTAGTCTATGTGTTGCGCCTAGCACACGATGCATGTTAAACTCGAGTCTGAAGCGAGCGAACAACGAGCCCGTGTAGAGCGCCTGCGCAGCCTCTTAACGATCATTTGAAGAATACGTCCACGCAACTCACGTGAAAAAGGCATAAAGCTCGTAGACTAAAGATATACACAGAGTATGCTTCAGTGCATGGTAATACTACACGGTCTAGACTCACCTGTTGCGATGGAGACAGCCTGTCAAGATGAAGTACGTGACGCTCGGGTGAATACATCCTCTTTATACCTCCACACACTCGGCCGTTGTGAGGACATCGAGGTGACTTCATTCATTCATTCATATCGGGTTCAACGACGCACTCTACTCATGACTGAGATCTATTGGCGTCGCTGGATGATGTATGAGATGATGAGATGAGAGGTTATTTCATATTGTGTTTTTTGGATAGTGGGAAGGAGCCGGTCGTAGCCTGTTGTTGAGGAACCATCCCAGTATTGACCTGAACGACAGAGGGAAACCGCTGCCAGGATGGTCGACCACGGCGGGAATCGAACCCGAATGACGGTTCAGTGTGTTAACCACTCGACAGCTCGTCAATACATCCCGCCAGAGATGCTTGCTCATAGATATTATATACTCAATGTTCATGCTCAAGTGTTATATGGGCTTGATGTGGAGATTATGATACGTTACCGATAGGGAACTATCATTCGGGGAGGAAACGGGGGGGGGGGGGAGGGGGAGGGAGAGATTCCCGCGGTGATCGACCATCCGTTGTCGCAGATTTGCTATAGTTTTAAAAGTATTCTAAAAATGATAGAAGTTGGCAAAGACCGCTTCTCTCCTAGTGTACCAATCATCTCCCCTTCCAATCATCTTATTCACGCCAACAGACGATATCTGTCGTTAAACTACGTCGTTGAACGCAATATAAAAATTGAAATAATAAATATAGGAATATCCTATAATAATAGTGAATAATGATAATGTTATATTATCATGCAGTGTGTTATATTCTAGATTACGTGAAAGTCCGTGACCTCCTGCACTTGTATACTGGCAACATGTGCTGTATACTCATCAGTAGCGATGCGACCAAATACAGTGATTGCTCGTGTATATATGGGTTGGGTGCACGTTTGTTTATGTCTTGCAATCTGTCAACAATGACAAACAAGAACAAAGAAACATCGACGTGGCCTCATTGTTGCATTGCATCGTGTGGAGTACGAGTCACGTAGCTTTCATTGCATTTCATTGCATTGCATTTCATTGCATTTCATTGCATTGCATTTCATTGCATTTCATTGCATTGCATTTTCGTCCAATGAAAGATTTACAGTTCATCATTGAAATAACAACAACAAACAGAATGCAGATCATAAGAACAATCAGTTCTGAATACATAATCGTTATTAAAATGATATAAAAATGTATAAATTTACGGTGAGCTATTCTTTATATATAATAAACATCGCCAAGCCAAGCTTGGGTTTACAACTGCGTGTCTTCAATTATATCTATGCAGTCGACACGAAAAGTAGTAGTAGTAGTAGTGGTGTTTATTCCTTAAACCCTCTTTCGAGGAAATCGGTACACAATTTACATATTTCACAATATAGCGTATTATTAGCATTACTTTTGAGTATGGCAGTAAGCCATCATTTACCATATAGAATGCGCTTCTTAATCTCAATATGGCCTACGAATGGTTACAAAAGTTCACTCAACAATGTAATACTCCAATCAATATCATTGTTGAAATATTCGCGCGCTTTATTTTGTGACTTTTCTTTAGTTCCACTTTTCATCACTAACAGCGTACCTGCAACTTTTTCTTGCGGAGTGATATTTCATGATTACTTTTGATGAACAACCTGATTAAAGAAAGGAATTCACTTTTATTCATTTTCAGAAATGTCTTCTTGGCCAATAAATGAACTCGTCTCCATAAAAGTGGGCATAAACAACAACAAAAACTTCTTTCAAGTGACGTTACACATTGTTGTGATGAAAAGACAACAATGTCCCTAGAATAACATTTTGAATCACAATTTCACTAGATTTTATTCCTTCAACTTTTCCAATCTGACAAAATATACCAACACGTTGGAGTCAATTTTTTGGTGATAACTTTCGATGTGATATTCAAGATGGCGGTCAGACTCTTTATATTATAAGAGCACAGATCTTCTTGCTTCCTTCGAAACGGCATGATCAGAAGTGTATATACAGAGACGTGTGGCCGAGTGGTAACACACTGAAAACAGTCATTCAGGAGGCCGGGGTTCGATTCTCACCATGGTCGACCATCCTGACAGGTTTTGCTTGTGGTTTCCCTCTGTTGTTCAGGTCAATACTGGGGTGACTCCTTAACAACAGGCCACGACCGACTCCTTCCTACCATCCAAAACACCTAATAAAATAATCTTTCATCTCATCATCCCACCATCTCATTCATCATTTACCGACGCCAATACATCGTAGTCATTAGAAGATTTTTTTTAAATCTTTTTTTTTATATTGGATTTAACGACGCACTATACTGATGGCTACGATCTATTGGCGTCGGTGGATGATGAATGAGATGGGATGATGAGATGAAAGGTTATTTTATCATGTGTTTGTGGATTGTGTGAAGGAGTCGGTCGTGGCCTGTTGTTAAGGAACCATCCCAGTATTGACCTGAACGACAGAGGGAAACCACGTAAAACCCCTGTCAGGTTGGTCGACCATGGCGGGAATCGAACCCTGGTGTCCCGAATGACGGTTCAGTGTGTTACCACTCGGCCACGCGGCTCGGTTTTTCAAAATCATGCTTCACCCTACTTAAAACTGTACATTTCATTTTAACATTTTCAACATGTAGTTTTTTGTACGGAAAAGGTGGAATTCTTAAAAATAAATATAGATTAAATGACACTGCAGAAAAAACGGAAACATACACTTTTTTTTTTCATCGACACATTACCCGGAAAAAAATTAATTGATCATAATCGTCAATTATATATTTTACGGATTTTTTTTCTCCGACATTCGTACATGGGTGCATCCTCATGTACGTGCTGGAGAACTAGCCCAATCGGGTGATTGGTGTGGAAATGACGAGTATTTCACTTTCGGAGAAAAATCTGTTCCAGATCACGGCCCATGTGGGAAATTCTTGCAAGTCAATTAGCATTGGTCTTATGAGACTAAAACATGGGTCCCGTTTTTCAGCCATATCTTCCAGACTTCTGATCGGGATTCTTGAAGCAATTATTTCTAGATAAAACACAGCCCAATAAACTCGAATATGGACACGGCATCACGCTGAAAAATTCCGTTCGACCGCTACGGTGCCGTGAAAAACCCCCTCCGGCGGCACGACCGACACCTTCCCGGCGACGTAGCGGTCGAACGAAATTTCTTAGCGTAATGCCGTGTCTAAATTCGGATTTTATGGACTGTGTTTCACCTAGAAATGAGTCCTCCAAAATCCCGTCCGAAGTCTGGAAGATATAGGCGAAATACGGGAATTTTCATAATTAGTGCTCTCGTGGGGGGTGCTGCTTGAAGTTAGCTCCCCCCCCCCGCTCTTTTTTTCTCAATATCTCGGAAATTATGGAAGCACAAATTATTGAGCACCAGATATTCTGAAATTCCCATAATTAGTGCTCAAGTGGGGAGACCAACGTCACGACAACATTTGTATAACTGGTATCCCACAGCTGCTATTGGTTGGACCTAACACCTTATACCCAAGAGATGAGTACGATGTATCCACTCTTATTCTTCTCTTTTTGCTTCTGCCGCTTGCCTTGAGCCATGAAAACAGGCCTCAAGAGTCCATGACAGTCCAGTCGATTCAGCGAGATATCAGTTTTTCGGTGATAATTTTGTTAGAACACATTTTTACAGTGTGCGACATGACATGAATAGTTATAACTTATATCATCTTGAAGCAATTATAAATATCTGTGTTTCTCGCGTATTAGAATTTTGATATCAAATACTGTTCGAAAATGTATAAAAAAAAAAAGATATTCCTTTCGCTAAATCGACTCCCATGGACTCTTAATTTTGTTTCTAAATGCTTCTGCATTGGGCATTGGCAGGTTGAAGTGATACATTCCAGTCTTATTTGTTGCAACCAAACAATACGACAAATTAACAACATACATGTAACATAACATGTATTAAGGAAACTTAAAAGTGGGAAGTCGCCAGGCATAGATGGGGTGCAAAGCGATCTACTGAAATTAGCGGGTAGGGGAGTTGTAGGTTATTTGCTAAGGTTGTTTCAAGCTTCACTCACAGCAGGTAGAGTACCGCAAGTTTGGAAAAAAGCGGAGGTGGTTCCAATTTCAAAGGGAGGGCAAAGGGGTAGGGTAGACAACTACAGGGGAATTAGTTTAACATCGCATGTGTGTAAGATAATGGAAAGGGTGGTTATAAAGAGAGTAGTGGAGAAGGTAGATGAAAGAAGGAGTATTTCAGAAGTGCAGCATGGGTTTAGGAAGGGTTATTCATGTGAGACGCAGTTGTTAGGTTTTGCAGAAGAGTTGGCTGGGGTAGTTGATAGGGGGGGACGTGTTGATGCAGTGTTTTTAGATTTCGAGAAGGCTTTTGATAAGGTAGATCACAATATATTATTAGGGAAGTTAAAAATGTCCGTTGGGAATGCTGGGTTGGTTAATTGGATTGGAAACTTTCTTCAGGATAGAGTGCAAAGAGTTCGGGTGGGTTCAGAGGTTTCAAGTGAGACTAAGGTTACGTCAGGAGTTCCACAGGGTAGTGTGTTGGGTCCCTTATTGTTTGATTTATATATAGATGATCTGACTAGTGTTGTTGATTCGAAAATAAGGTTATTTGCAGATCATTGTGTGTTATATAGGGAAATCATTACAGAGGAGGATGTAGTAGCTCTTCAGGTAGATTTAGCGGCAATTAATCGTTGGGTTCAGTCAAACAAGATGGGGTTGAATACAGGAAAGTGCAAGTTAGTCACATTCGGTAAGAGAAACATAAGGACAGATGTAGTGTATGAGGTAGGAGGGAAGACGCTGGAGTTGGTGGAAAACTACAAGTATTTGGGGGTGGTATTTGATAGGCGTCTAGGGTGGGGGGGTCAGATTGAGAGAATAGTAAAAAAGAGTATAAATGCACTAAACTTTGTAATGAGGCAACTTAGGGGGGCAGGTATGGAGATTAAGGAAAAAGCATATTTCTCGTTAGTGCGTCCCTTGGTAGAATATGCTAGTTCAGTTTGGGATCCTTATAGATTAGGTGAGATAAGGGATGTGGAAAGGGTTCAAAGGATTGCTGTGAGAAGGGTTACAGGTAGGGTTAGGAGGTGGAAATGGGATGAGAATGAAAGGGGGGAGAGGGTAAGAATGTTGGAGAGTCCAACTGAGATGATGAGAGACCTGGGGTGGCAGAAATTGGAAATACGGAGGAAGGAGGATCGTTTATGTAATTTCTTCAGGGTAATGGAGGGAGAGGGGGGGTGGGGGGAGCTGCATGAGTTGATAAAAAGAAATAAGTCAGGGTATGGAGGTAGGCGGGGTCATGATAGAGCGGTAGTCATAAAGGGGGCTACATTAGATGTCGGTAAATTCTCTTTCTTAAATAGGACAGGTAGGGACTGGAATGGGCTTAGTAGAAATGTTTTTGAAGGGGATGAAATCAGGTTAAAGTTATTCCGTCAGAGGGTTAAGGAGATGGTGGGATAGGGGTACTTAGGGAACTTGCCACCGCGCATTTATGTGCATTTGCAAGAGTTAAATAATAATAAATAATAATAATAATAATACATTTACAAAAACTTTGATCAACCCTTAAGTCAGCATCAAGATGCACAGGGGGTTTGTTTTACCGGCCGCAAACAAACCCTCTATGCATCTTGGTCAGCATTAAAGCCTAGTATAATATATTGTATCGACCCGCCATCATTCGTAATTCGTAGACACAGTCTCCTGGATCTCCGCGTAGCATCTTGGAAGGCAGTGTCTGCTGGGATTTTTTTTTTGTTACGTTGGTAGTTAGTAGAACTCGAACTCGAAGGCTCTTCCTTCTCAAAATGGCTACCAGACTTCATGAGGTAAAACTTGCATCCGTACAATTCACATTTAATTCTTTAAAGAATACGATGAAAAACTTCTATGTGTGGTATGTAAATGCTAGGTGCAACACTCCTACGTGTGGTTAAATAGTCAGTTGGGATTGTAGATTCAATAAATGATGGCATTAGTGAAAACAACGTATGGTGCCACACCCATGTGATCTAAAAGCGTGAAACCAACTTTCTTCCTGCCTGGCCGCAGTATTTCTTTATAGGCTACTTGATACTACTTGAAATATAGGTAATTGTGAGATGTTGGTGGTTATATATAGGAAACAATTTGTCAAGTTGAGCAATTTGATTGTATTGTGTGTGATTCAACCTGGGCCCAAGGCCGAGCTCAATCACAACTTGATTTATCCTGAATGAGGCCACTTTCTGTCCAATTGATGTTGTTTGATTGAGACCTATATGTAGACCTGGACTTGTCCTGGGTCCCACCCAAGAAATGTAGTTTCAGTCACCCTAAACAATATAATGTGTTACAATAGGTAGGCCTACAGCTAGACCTAGGCCCATCTTAGCTTAGCTCAGTAACTTCATAGCCCTAGCCAACAGCAGTAGGTAATTGGGTAGGTCTATATAGCCCACAATGGGTTCTTCATTTCACTTCAATGAAGGATGGTAGGCCCAATGAATAATTGGGGGATGTACGTAGTAATCGACTAGGCCTACGCCTGTTCAATCTACCAGTTCTGCATCGGTTTGGTGAACAATCTCTCATTGTACGTTTAATTTCTGTTTCAGCTCCTACGAGGACACCACACCTGCCTGTCATTGGCTGACGTCCACTACCAATCAGCTTTCAGCAGCGTCAAGCCATGGTAAGAATATTGAATTCTTTGATCGCACAGCTGGGAAACGGTCTAGCCACATTGATTTGGCATTGAACAGTTGAAATATTTCACGTTCATCACGATACTTTGCATTGTTACAGTCGAAACATTTCTGGAAATGGAAAACACCAGCCATATTAGCTTCCTAAAAGTGGCAGCTACTTAGTCCCTCCAAACGTTTAGCTATGTTGACCACACATGACACAGATGTGATTTGCCAGTGCCAAGCTGCATCTTGAGCCCGTATTACACCGTGGTTGGTTCCGAATAAAGCAGTGACCTCTCATTCCTCAAGGTCACTCCAACCAGTCAACTGATCCATTACACACGACTAGATGGCGTGTTCACAGCGTTAGGCTCGACCTTCTTGTCACAAATTACACAGAAACCAGTTGGTATTGAAGCAATATTCCAAGCGTCACCTCCAACTCCAATCAAAGGAAGATCTTATATTGCTGCTGGAAATTAACAATGCAGAAAGTAATTCATATTCAGTTATTGACTTCAATAATAATATATCCAGTTGCTGGGAAAGCGTTTGACAGGTTTGCATCGACATTGAAATCAGCTGTTTACACTTGATTTGGGCGTGATATTTGTCAGTCTCCTATTGGTCGTACCAGATCCCATGGGCTCCATTTTATTAATGTAAGATCCAAGCATTTGGAACTGTTTGTGAATTGTCAATTACCGGCCGAATTGCGTTGAGTCTTCTGCGCATCAATTGCAAACAACCCGTGTGGGCATTGACCGTGTAAAGGCGTGTTTTCTTCTAGTCAATCAGTAAGCTGTAAATTCTGCCGCTTGCACCTGTTGCTCGCTACCACGAGAGATGGAATAAATTCAACTGAGAATAAAATACCGCGGTCGAGTTCCGTCACTCATACAAGAAGTAGGGTTATGTCAAATATTACCTGTGAAACACTTTTCAAATACTTTTTCAAGTAGTCGAAAGGAGTCTAGAGCCAACCGAGGAGATGTATGGGAGGAAGTGGTAGACAAGAGATGGTGGGAAGATAGAGAACGGTTGTAGGAAGAAGTGAAGTCAGAAACAGAGGATAGTAGCAGTAAAGAAGAGGAAGAATATGAAAAGTCTGCCCTGGAAGAAGAAGTGGTGGAAACACCCTCCCTCCCAATTTACTTTGAAAGATATAAGTATTGAATGCCTCCTGCACAAAAACTGCCCCTTCTTATTGACGTTTTGCTGCGGCCAGAGACAGATATCTCCTAGACCGGGCTTTCTTGACGTGATTGTTGCGAGGTTGACCTTGCTGGTAGATGGCACTAGTGACGTGTTGCACCGCCTACCGACAAGATCCACCTTACACAGGATAGACCGTACACGCTGTATTGCCTGCTTGTGTGACAGTCACGTGTTATTCCAGCGTAGTCGTGTGTTTCTACAAGCAGTGGACCAGTGGCTAGCACGCTGAACTGTCATTCAGGAGACCGGGTCCTCCTGACGTGGTTTCACTCGGTCAATACAGGGACGGTTCCTTCCCACTGCTTCCTTCCCACTGCCCTTGATACGGTCCAATACTAGGCAAACGCGAAATACGCGTTGTAAGATGAGCGAGATATCTGAATAAGGTATAATAACAGTCCTACATTTGCTACTTTATCGACTGTGGTATTCTACACACTTTGTCCTTCATTTAATTGCTACTTTATCTTCTCTGGTATTCTACACACCCTGACGAATATAAAGAATGGTTAATTCTTGGGCAAATATCGAATCTAGAAAGCAGTGAATCTTGCTTGGCTCATTTCCATATATTTGATGAATAAAAACAGTTATTTGAATTTTTTCTTCAAAACGGCTGGTTTGAATTGCTTACAAAATGGTGGTTATGTGTATCATTCATGTTTGAACACTCAGAAATTTTTTTTTCTGAGAGATTTCATTTTTTCATATTTGCTTACCCAGCCTAATCAATGGGGTCTTAAAGAATTTTGACTTGATATTTCTCAAAATCTATCCAACTGATTCATTCCAAAAACTATACAGTTCTAAGTTGTAAAAGTTTGCCCGTATAAAGAAGTTTCATGTTGATCAGTCGAACCATGCGACCTGTGCAGTGCTTACAAACAAACAAACAAAACAAAAAAACACAGACAAAGTTGTATAAGCGTGGAATGGAGTCTTCGCTACGCTCATCTAATTATCTAGAAACCCTTTCATCTCATCTTTCCGTTTGTTATTCACATATGCCAAAAGATCTTGCTCAGCAGTATAGTGTGGGTGAAGTGGAAGGAACGGCTGAATCAGGCTTCTAGGTGTCTTATAGGCTGTATTTCTGACGTTGCAGTTTGTACCGCGCTTGAGACCACTCTGTCACGCTGGCTTCTGATTGGCTCACTGCTGACATCACGCTGGCTCCTGATTGGCTCACTGCTGACATCACGCTGGCTTCTGATTGGCTCACTGCTGGCTCCTGATTGGCTCACTGCTGACATCACGCTGGCTCCTGATTGGCTCACTGCTGACATCACGCTGGCTTCTGATTGGCTCACTGCTGACATCACGCTGGCTTCTGATTGGCTCACTGCTGGCTCCTGATTGGCTCACTGCTGACATCACGCTGGCTCCTGATTGGCTCACTGCTGACATCACGCTGGCTTCTGATTGGCTCACTGCTGACATCACGCTGGCTTCTGATTGGCTCACTGCTGACATCACGCTGGATCCTGATTGGCTCACTGCTGACAACACGCTGGCTCCTGATTGGCTCACTGCTGACATCACGCTGGCTCCTGATGGGCTCACTGCTGACATCACGCTGGCTTCTGATTGGCTCACTGCTGACATCACGCTGGCTCCTGATTGGCTCACTGCTGACAACACGCTGGCTCCTGATTGGCTCACTGCTGACATCTGATTGGCTCACAAGCATTACTCACAGGTGAGGATATTAACGTAGAGCCTAGTATAACTGCTTGTAAACCCCCTAACAAAGCATAATTTGGGTTTGAAGATCACCCAGCAATTATTATCGTGTAAATCCCTACACTCGTACAAGCCAAGACAAATAATAACCCTGAATTTAAATTATACAGCCCTGTTGGATACGGCATAATTATTCAAGCCAACAAAGATAAATATAATTCACGTAAATTTAGGAGCAAAATAATAAGGAAGATAATTAGATAAAAACAGGGTATGTTTGTTCCTTAGTAAAAAGCTCAATAGCATCACAAAATGGTTGGTGAATTTCAGCAAACCTTACCTTATTTGGCCCCACACGAATTTCAACATATCCTGAAACTGTACACTCCACTCAAGTTGAAAGAAAGAAACTCCTACTAATACACAAATAGGCCCTAACCAATTAAATCTAATCTTCCAATAAATGTCAAAATACAATCATATGAAAACTGGTTCTATTTGTGAAATTTATTTACATGAATGATTCTAAATTCATTACACTCATCTGCCAAAGTAGAATTCTGTTGATATTAATCAACATATCAGGAATGTATTTCCAATGCTTGTTCCTTTCGTACTAAAGCATCACTATTTATCAAGGATAGAAACCGTTCTGGCTTGCACCGGTCATGTAAGGATCGGACAGACCCAGACCTAAACTTTGAACATCTACAATCAAAATCAGAAAAATCATTGATCCAACTGATTGGTTTGGCAACGGAAGGATGTAAGATGTGCTAAGCCACTGAGAGTTTTCTATGAAGAATGTAGGTCTCTATTTACTTTTCAATAACATAGAAACTTCATACAAGAATCACTATTAACCAATCAAGTCTCGGAGTGAAAGGTGGAGGTCATTCGGCCGGGGCAGGTGGTCGAGTGGCAGGCGCACAGAACCGTCATTCAGGAGACCAGGGTTCGATTCCCTCCACATGGTCGACCATCCTGACAGGTTCGTGGTTTCCCTCTGTTGATACGGGATGGTTCCATAACAATAGGCCTTCCCATCATCCAAAAACACATGATGAAATAACCTCATCTTATTTATCATCATTCACTGCCGCCAATAGATCTCAGTCATCAGTTGCTAGACCCAATATGAGTAGTTTGAATGAACCAACCATCCAGGGAAATGTAATGTTGATTGTATGGGGAGTGATACAAGCGGGAAGTGTTGGATCCGAGAACGATGCACCCAAGCTTCACTGCACAAACGTTAGACTAGGAACAGACATTCTTCCGAAAGTCAGGCCGAGAGAGTATTTTTGGAATTCTACAAATGATTACGAAGTCTGTTGACCAAAATTGTTTTAAATTTCAATCCATTTGAAAATTATTGATCAAAAATAATTACAAACTCATATTGTATATTCCACGTGATAACTTATGTCAGATTTGAGTGGCAGTGAAATGCAAGGACCGTCCTTTTGTTCAGTTTCTATACTCTTTGTGAGGTACATTATGAATTGATAGCAATCGGAAGACTTGAGCATTCCGTTGTAGTTATTTGGGATGCGACTTTTTTTTTAAATTTTGAATCTTGTTTAGTGCGCACGGCGTATTGAAATCCGAATTCTCACAAACTTGTGTTTTGATTCAATCACACATATGGCCCCATATTCTAGATGTAATTATTTCAATTGGTTTTTCCTGTTGGAAGATTGACCTTGGAACATGTCGAGTTGCTGTCATTAGGCCTATTGTATGTGATTACAATATTGTTGTAGATCTTTGTTAACACAGTGAAGGGTGGTTGTAAACATTGAGGTTCTTGGTAGATCCCTGGAGTCAAGAGTCGACATTGAAGTACGTGTAACTAATCAAGCAAGCCGTGATTGTTGCTATGATCTGTAATTATTGAGCAGGCCATCGTGTGACGTTGCTCACCAACAGATTCATTTCCCATTGTTGCACTAGACCCACCAATGAGAGCGACGCTAGGAGAATACAAGTGTGGGTTTCACTAACAGATTTATTTCCTATTGTTGCAGGGTTCGGGAGCACTTCACAGCCACGGGTTAGTCCCAGCCTCGAGCCCACCGCGTCTCAAGGTCATCAGCGGCATGACTTCGGTTCTTCGAGGTCAGCTTGCTGTCAACATCGCCGCGTTGATTGCGCAGAATAAAGAAGACCAAACAAACATGTATTGTGTGATTGAATGATTTATTGATACAAGTTGTACAGA
This sequence comes from Brachyptera risi, assembly GCA_964007535.1. Classification (NCBI taxonomy): domain Eukaryota; kingdom Metazoa; phylum Arthropoda; class Insecta; order Plecoptera; family Taeniopterygidae; genus Brachyptera; species Brachyptera risi. The sequence continues at coordinate 51,514,603 of OZ023329.1, read as the reverse complement.
GTGTGGATAATAAACTGATGATAAGTTACAATGATATGCTGATGTTCTCATTTGTTGACACAAAGTCCTGATCTTCGGTAATCTGTCTGCGGCCGCAGAAGTGGGGCCAGCAAAAGGTCAGATACGGTTGGATGGCATGACGTTGAACCCTTGCATGCAAGAGAGGCTTACATGCTTGGGTCCAAGGTCTCCATCCACCCAACCGCATCTAGCAATCTTGGATGGTGATCGGACGCGTGACAATGTACCCTTGAATGCAAGACAGGCTCACTTGCATGAGTCTATCTTGCACGAAAGAGTACAAGGTCTCGTCCGAAGCCATCTAGACGCTTTTGCTGACCCCAGTAGGCCTTTACGCACATGCCCAGGTGTTTTGCATCAGATGCTCGCGCTCAAGGATGATGTGTGTCCTATGCTAGGAGCGGAGCATGATCAACTTGGATTAAGACATCAGGGCTGATCAGACCACGCTAGGCTGGCCTACCCGGCTCGGGGATCATTTTACAATAGGCTGGATCAACACCTGGTGCGGCCGCAGACAGGACAGTTTACCCACATGCCGGTGCACTTACGCGCTACCTCGTAGTTGCCACGATGCCTCAAGCAGTGGGTCTTCAAGGTAAGCTGCTGCCTGGAAGCAACAAGGAGCTCGAATTAACGTCAATAACGTGATTGAAATTCAATTCATCACACAAATTTCTTCAAATTATTCTTTGAAGAGAGCTACTTCATGTTGACACCAAACTTGAGACAAATCAAATTTGAAAAAATAAAAATTTTCACAAGTTATTTTTTGCTCTAAAATCATCAAATTGAACTCAATTTGAAAAACCGAGACCTGATTTGAGATCCACTTTGTATAATCTAAACATACATCACGAAAAAACTGAGAAATTCAACAAGAAATATCAAATTGATAAAAAAATTGGCCCAAACTTTTTGACCTTCTGCAATTAATTTCTACAAACCGGTGAGACATAGGATGTTTTAGTATTTTTTTATGAAGATATATTCAGGACCTCTAAATCATCACACAATTTGGCTACGCTCGCCCCAGCCATCTCTGAGAAAAAAGTGTGAGAATTACCAAAAAAACAGTCATGAACAGCGAATTTTCAAGACTGACTTTTGAAATGACGTGAATGTTTCAAATATGTTTATATATTCAGGTAGAGGGAAAAATTGTGAAGAAGAAAATATCTATTTGTGAATTGGAAAAATTGTGAAGAAGAAAATATCTATTTGTGAATTTTAAACTTAAAATTAAAGTCAGAAATCAAATTTTAAAAAAGTAAAAAAAAAAAGGCCAGATTTTTGATTTTGCTAAAATTTTGTGTGATTACGAAAGGACATTTTAAAAACACAAAACCGTTGAAATTATCTCAAAAATATATTTTTTAAAGTAATTACAAGGATTCTAAATTCTATATGGGCTGCCATAAGACAAATATACTAAGTTAATTTTTGCTCTAAAATCTTTAAATCAAACTCTATTTTGAAACTGAAACCTGATTTGTGTTCTAATTTGATCACTCTACACATATATCACAACGAAATTGAAAAATTCAACAAAAAATATTGAATCGATAAAAAAATTGGCTCAAATGGTAAGGGTTCTTCTGCACACTAGTTTTCGACCTTCTGCAATTAATTTCTACAAACTGGTGAGACATGGGACGTTCTAGTATTTTTTTATGAAGATATATTCAGGACCTCTAGATCATCACACAATTTGGCTACGCTCGCCCCAGCCATCTCTGAGAAAAAAGTGTGGGAATTACCAAAAAAACAGTCATTACCAGCGAATTTTCAAGACTGACTTTTGAAATGACGTGAATGTTTCAAATATGTTTATATATTCAGGTAGAGGGGAAAATTGTGAAGAAGAAAATATTTGTTTGTGAATTTTAAACCTAAAATTGAAGTCAGAAATCAAATTTGAAAAAAGTACACAAAAAAATGCCAGATTTTTGATTTTGCTAAAATTTTGTGGGATTACAAAAGGACATTTTAAAAACACAAAACCGTTGAAATTATCTCCAAAATATTTTTTTTAATGTAATTACAAGGATTCTAAATTCTATATAGGTAGGCTGCCATAAGACAAATATGCTAAGTTAATTTTTGCTCTAAAATCTTTAAATCAAACTCTATTTCGAAACTGAAACCTGATTTGTGTTCTAATTGGATCACTCTACACATATATCACAACGAAACTGAGAAATTCAACAAAAAATATTGAATCGATAAAAAAATTGGCTCAAATGGTAAGGGTTTTCGTATGGTAAGGGCACACTAGTTTTCGACCTTCTGCAATTAATTTGTACAAACTGGTGAGACATGGGACGTTCTAGTATTTTTTTATGAAGATATATTCAGGACCTCTAAATCATCACCTTATTTGGCTACGCTCGCCCGAGCCATCTCTGAGAAAAAAGTGTGGGAATTACCAAAAAGCAGTCATTTCCAGCGAATTTTCAAGACTGACTTTTGAAATGACGTGAATGTTTCGAATATGTTTATATATTCAGGTAGAGGGGGAAATTGTGAAGAAGAAAATATTTGTTTGTGAATTTTAAACCTAAAATTGAAGTCAGAAATCAAATTTGAAAAAAGTACACAAAAAAATGCCAGATTTTTGATTTTGCTAAAATTCTGTGGGATTACAAAAAGGCATTTTAAAAACACAAAACCGTTGAAATTATCTCCAAAATATTTTTTTTAATGTAATTACAAGGATGCTAAATTCTATATAGGCTGCCATAAGACAAATATGCTAAGTTAATTTTTGCTCTAAAATCTTTAAATCAAACTCATTTTCGAAACTGAAACCTGATTAGTGCTCCAATTTGATCACTCTACACCAGTGGCGGCTGCTGACCTGAACAATGGGGGGTGCTGCAGTTGAATGAAGGACTTTAAATATGAAACTACAAAGTCACAAAACTATGGGTGTATAGCCTCGTAGATGGCCATACAGGGCAAAATCTTCTACGTCTCAAACAAATACGCATTCCACTTATTTTACATTCACATTTAGATCTGAAAATTATTTATATTAATAACTAAACCACCATCTGTTGAGCTTGTCAGATTAGATCATATAAAGAATAATATCTGAAATTTGATACTGTATGAATGCAAATATAGGCCTACCTATCTGACTCTGCCATGATTCATCAATGGATGACCAGTCACATTTGCCGAGTGACCAGAGGGCTCGAAACACTCAGCTGCTATAGTAATAATAGTAAATTAAGGGATCAGGAGGCGTGAGTATGCGGTTTTCCGAGTATTTTACATCCGGCAGTGTTCGGGAACGTTCGAGCTTGTCCAAACTGCAGCACATCTTTAGGTTTCAATCCTCGCATTTTTCCCTTCACCGCGTGCCCCCTTTGCCTTTCTACTCCGATTTGCTTCATGCTACCAAACTTGCAGTACGTAGGATGTACTAAATATTGCCTTTAAAAGTTGCTGTTGCAGGCGTTCTTTGCATGACGCGTAGTTTTCATGATGCATTCAAAGCCGCGGACGTTCAACCATGAGTTAAAATGTTCTTGTTTCTCATTGTTTTAAAAAAAGCTGATTTGTAAATAATGATTGCTAGATGAAAAACATTAGGCCTACGTATAGAATTGAAGAATTGATTCATTCAATATGGATTGATTGAAAATAGCCTACCACCCGACAAATCACATGGAGTGCTGCTATTCTGCAGTACTTACATACGAGCCGCCACTGCTCTACACATGTCGGTACATAACAGTACTGAGAAATTCAACAGAAAATTTTCTTTAACTCAACTGCGAACTCAAAGTCACTGCGAAAAATAACGACCAAGTTCATCTACTTACTGGCATTGTTCCTGTAGTTCTCAATGTTGCGTTCATCTTCAACCCTCTTCTTCCAACGTTCTCACTGCGTAAACTTCTACATCGTACTGCCGTCTCTGTTGCCTCCTCTTCCTTCTTCAATGGTCCTGCTAGTTGATACGCGTACTGACACCGTCCTATGTTGACGGGCTGTGACAGCTGTAACCAAGAAAATACAGTAATCAAACATCACAAGTATTGTATATAGGCCTAACCCAATCAAATGTCCTGAAATAGGCCATCCATACTTGGACACTGTTCCGAGTCGAAACTGAGTATTTGTATCTACCCGAGTCTTGTACAACTGTGGGTCCATTTTATCAACCCTGGATTAACTAATATTCAGATTAGAGTTGTTGATGAATACCAATGTGGGCCTACAGTATTTATTTATATTTATATTTATATTTATTTATTCTCCATTGGATTAATACAGTGTACCAATATAGGATTTGTCATGACTAAAACTATGCTAGAATTAAAGAAGTTGGATAATTATGTTACAATAATATACAGGAAATAAACAGAACAAAGTAAATAGTGAAATTATAAACATTGAATACAGAAGAAAGAGGTTGAGTTCAAAGTTGATGCTGGAAAATCAAGGACTTTTGATAAACTCGTTGATACTATAGAATGGATTTAAAAGTAGATATTTTTTGAGATTAGTTAGGAATATATTGAGTGTGTTGGATTCAATGATGTAAGAGGGAAGGTTATTATATAAAGTGGTGCAAAGGTATTGAGGGCTTTTGGTATAAGAGGACTGATTGTGAGATGTAACATGGATGGATTTGCTGCTTCTAGTTGGGTAAGTGTGAACAGTGGAATTTAAGGAGAAAAGTTCAGGGTGAGAGCGAACGAAGGAGCAGGCTGCTAGAATCAGGGTGGAGGTAAGAGTCAATATATTAAAATCATCCCAGACTGTAGGCCTATGCTAATTTATAAGGCTCCCTTATAACCTAGCTGTTGGTGTCGTCATCAGGCAACATTAAAATAAATTATAGTCTACAAGCACTACATGGTCGAAAGAAGCCCAGTTTCAGTACAATTCTAGGTTATGTACGACCTGGCAATTGGCTTCAGTCTTACCTCACTCTGTAGTGTAAATACAAAGTATTTACGAAAAAGAGGTTTACATGATATTGAAGTAGGTTTGGCACCAAGCATTGCCCACACTGCTCGTTTTTGGAGTCTGAAAAATTATTCTTAGTGCATGCGTAGAATTTCTCCAGAAGATCAGGGCGTTTTGTGGATATAGACTGTAGCTACCTACGAGGTCTAGGCTATCGCAGTTGATTTGTTTGCTTCTATATTTTCTAATTGTAATTCATATTCTTCAATGATGGTATTAGAAAAAAGTTATGAAACATTTTTTAAATTATTTTTTTGGTTTGACAGGTGTGTTATGTTGATAGCACTGCCACATGCGCTCTTTTTGTTAAGTCTTGCCAAGTTGGTAACAACACGTTTAAGCACTAGACTTGTCGTCAACTATTATGAGTGTAGTGAACAAGATATTATTTTCTAGAATTGTGTATAAAATATGTGCGTGATGTATCGAGATATGTTATATAAATATGCTGTCTACTTTCGGTGAGTGAAAACATTGTATTTACACTACAGAGTGAGGTAAGACTGAAGCCAATTGCCAGGTCGTACATAACCTAGAATTGTACTGAAACTGGGCTTCTTTCGAACATGTAGGGCTTGTGGGCTATAATTTATTTTAATGTTGCCTGATGACGACACCAACAGCTAGGTTATAAGGGAGCCTTATAAATTAGCATAGGCCTACAGTCTGGGATGATTTTAATAGATACTGTAAGCCCACATTGGTATTCATCAACAACTCTAATCTGAATATTAGTTAATCCAGGGTTGATAAAATGGACCCACAGTTGTACAAGACTTGGGTAGATACAAATACTCAGTTTCAACTCGAACAGTGTCAAGTATGGATGGCCTATTTTGGGACATTTGATTGGTTTAGGTCTATATACACTTGTGATGTTTGATTACTGTATTTTCTTGGTTACAGCTGAGACGGCCCGTCAACATAGAACGATGTCAGTACGCGTATCAACTAGTAGGACCGTTGAAGAAGGAAGAGGAGGCAACAGAGACGGCAGTACGATGTAGAAGTTGATGCAGTGAGAACATTGGAAGAAGAGGGAAGAAGATGAACGCAACATTGAGAACTACAGGAACAATGCCAGTAAGTAGATGAACTTGGTCGTTATTTTTCGCAGTGACTTTGAGTTCGCAGTTGAGTTAAAGGAAACTTTCTGTTGAATTTCTCAGTACTGTTATGTACCGGTATGTGTAGAGCAGTGACGGCTCGTTTGTAAGTACTGCAGAATAGCAGCACTCCATGTGATTTGTCGGGTGGTAGGCTATTTTCAATCAATCCATATTGAATAAATCAATTCTTCAATTCTATACGTAGGCCTAATGTTTTTCATCTAGCAATCATTATTTACAAATCAGCTTTTTTTGAAACAATGAGAAACAAGAACATTTTAACTCATGGTTGAACGTCCGCGGCTTTGAATGCATCATGAAAACTACGCGTCATGCAAAGAACGCCTGCAACAGCAACTTTTAAAGGCAATATTTAGTACATCCTACGTACTGCAAGTTTGGTAGCATGAAGCAAATCGGAGTAGAAAGGCAAAGGGGGCACGCGGTGAAGGGAAAAATGCGAGGATTGAAACCTAAAGATGTGCTGCAGTTTGGACAAGCTCGAACGTTCCCGAACACTGCCGGATGTAAAATACTCGGAAAACCGCATACTCACGCCTCCTGATCCCTTAATTTACTATTATTACTATAACAGCTGAGTGTTTCGAGCCCTCTGGTCACTCGGCAAATGTGACTGGTCATCCATTGATGAATCATGGCAGAGTCAGATAGGTAGGCCTATATTTGCATTCATACAGTATCAAATTTCAGATGTTATTCTTTATCTGATCTAATCTGACAAGCTCAACAGGACCCCAAGTCTTGAAATTCTCGTTTTCGTTTTCGACCGTGTTTTACGTTTCAAAACGTGTATTCACCACTTTTGGTAGTCCTAAGTTGAAAACGAATGATTTTTGCGTTTCAAAACGCGCGTTCTTCGCTACGAGCTGAAACCTCGTATTTTCGTCGAAAACGTACGTTTTCAGTCTAAAGGTGGCTGATTGTATGCATCTGAATTATATTCAACAGCTTGAGGAAGATAAAATCGTGGTGGAAGAAATAAGAGAAAACCAAATTATCAGCAATTATTCAAAAATATAATTAACTCATTTTATTAATAATGATTCAATATCCAAAAATGTGAGTCTAGCTCGAACAAACCATGTACGACATTATAACCCTACTTCTACTAAGATACAGCTGCTGTCAAACTCAATACTGTTGTTGGCCTATTTGCATTCAATTATTTTAGATTACTACAGTGCTAGGTGTCGATGTAATGGGTAAATCAAAGATCTTCATATATTGTACTTGGAGTAAATAGTTTATGGGTCTAGCTATAGGATCAGTAGTTTACGCGTGTAGTTTTCCTGACTGCTTGAAACTAGGCCTAGGCCTACTACGTTTCTGTCATGTGTTCCAAGTTTGTTTACTCTTTTAGTCGTCCTTCATCCCTCTCATGCCGAGCACTGTAGTCGAAAACTATTTCGAGCTTGTGATTGGTGCATGGCAATAAATTTCGAGGTCACCCAGAAGAACTCGCAGTTCGGCCCGAAAATTACTTCAGCGGACTAACCGCAATTTGTTTTGATCCCACAATGCCAGCGCCGAACTCAAGACTAGCAATCTACCCCAAAACGAAAACGAGCTGAAACCTCTCCGTTTTCATACTTCGTTTTCATCTGCGAAAACGGTAGATTCAAGACTTGGGGTCCAGATGGTGGTTTAGTTATTAATATAAATAATTTTCAGATCTAAATGTGAATGTAAAATAAGTGGAATGCGTATTTGTTTGAGACGTAGAAGATTTTGCCCTGTATGGCCATCTACGAGGCTATACACCCATAGTTTTATGACTTTGTAGTTTCATATTTAAAGTCCTTCATTCAACTGCAGCACCCCCCATTGTTCAGGTCAGCAGTCACCACTGGTGTAGAGTGATCAAATTAGAACACAAATCAGGTTTCAGTTTCAAAATAGAGTTTGATTTAAGGATTTTAGAGCAAAAATTAACTCAGTATATTTGTCTTATGGCAGCCTATATAGAATTTAGAATCCTTGTAATTACTTTAAAAAAAATATTTTGGAGATAATTTCAACGGTTTTGTGTTTTTAAAATGTCCTCTTGTAATCCCACAAAATTTTAGCGAAATCAAAAATCTGGCATTTTTTTGTGTACTTTTTTCAAATTTGATTTCTGACTTCAATTTTAGGTTTAAAATTCACAAACAAATATTTTCTTCTTCAGAATTTTCCCCTCTACCTGAATATATAAACATATTTGAAACATTCACGTCATTTCAAAAGTCAGTCTTGAAAATTCGCTGGAAATGACTGTTTTTTGGTAATTCCCACACTTTTTTCTCAGAGATGGCTGGGGCGAGCGTAGCCAAATTAGGTGATGATTTAGAGGTCCTGAATATATCATCGTAAAAAAATACTAGAACGTCCTATGTCTCACCAGTTTGTAGAAATTAATTGCAGAAGGTCGAAAACTAGTGTGCAGAACCCTTACCATTTGAGCCAATTTTTTTATCGATTCAATATTTTTTGTTGAATTTCTCAGTTTCGTTGTGATATATGTGTAGAGTGATCAAATTAGAACACAAATCAGGTTTCAGTTTCAAAATAGAGTTTGATTTAAAGATTTTAGAGCATAAATTAACTTAGTATATTTGTCTTATGGCAGCATATATAGAATTTAGAATCCTTGTAATTACTTTAAAAAATATATTTTGGAGATAATTTTAACGGTTTTGTGTTTTTAAAATGTCCTTTTGTAATCCCACAAAATTTTAGCGAAATCAAAAATCTGGCCTTTTTTTTTTACTTTTTTAAAATTTGATTTCTGGCTTTAATTTTAGGTTTAAAATTCACAAACAAATATTTTCTTCTTCAGAATTTCCCCCTCTACCTGAATATATAAACATATTTGAAACATTCACTTCATTTCAAAAGTCAGTCTTGAAAATTCGCTGGAAATGACTGTTTTTTGGTAATTCTCACACTTTTTTCTCAGAGACGGCTGAGGCGAGCGTACCCAAATTAGGTGATGATTTAGTGGTCTTGAATATATCATCGTAAAAAAATACTAAAACATCCTATGTCTCACCGGTTTGTAGAAATTAATTGCAGAAGGTCAAAAAGTTTGGGCCAATTTTTTTATCAATTTGATATTTCTTGTTGAATTTCTCAGTTTTTTCGTGATGTATGTTTAGATTATACAAATTGGATCTCAAATCAGGTCTCGGTTTTTCAAATTGAGTTCAATTTGATGATTTTAGAGCAAAAAATAACTTGTGAAAATTTTTATTTTTTCAAATTTGATTTGTCTCAAGTTTGGTGTCAACATGAAGTAGCTCTCTTCAAAGAATGATGGTGGTTTAGTTATTAATATAAATAATTTTCAGATCTAAATGTGAATGTAAAATAAGTGGAATGCGTATTTGTTTGAGACGTAGAAGATTTTGCCCTGTATGGCCATCTACGAGGCTATACACCCATAGTTTTATGACTTTGTAGTTTCATATTTAAAGTCCTTCATTCAACTGCAGCACCCCCCATTGTTCAGGTCAGCAGTCACCACTGGTGTAGAGTGATCAAATTAGAACACAAATCAGGTTTCAGTTTCAAAATAGAGTTTGATTTAAGGATTTTAGAGCAAAAATTAACTCAGTATATTTGTCTTATGGCAGCCTATATAGAATTTAGAATCCTTGTAATTACTTTAAAAAAAATATTTTGGAGATAATTTCAACGGTTTTGTGTTTTTAAAATGTCCTCTTGTAATCCCACAAAATTTTAGCGAAATCAAAAATCTGGCATTTTTTTGTGTACTTTTTTCAAATTTGATTTCTGACTTCAATTTTAGGTTTAAAATTCACAAACAAATATTTTCTTCTTCAGAATTTTCCCCTCTACCTGAATATATAAACATATTTGAAACATTCACGTCATTTCAAAAGTCAGTCTTGAAAATTCGCTGGAAATGACTGTTTTTTGGTAATTCCCACACTTTTTTCTCAGAGATGGCTGGGGCGAGCGTAGCCAAATTAGGTGATGATTTAGAGGTCCTGAATATATCATCGTAAAAAAATACTAGAACGTCCTATGTCTCACCAGTTTGTAGAAATTAATTGCAGAAGGTCGAAAACTAGTGTGCAGAACCCTTACCATTTGAGCCAATTTTTTTATCGATTCAATATTTTTTGTTGAATTTCTCAGTTTCGTTGTGATATATGTGTAGAGTGATCAAATTAGAACACAAATCAGGTTTCAGTTTCAAAATAGAGTTTGATTTAAAGATTTTAGAGCATAAATTAACTTAGTATATTTGTCTTATGGCAGCATATATAGAATTTAGAATCCTTGTAATTACTTTAAAAAATATATTTTGGAGATAATTTTAACGGTTTTGTGTTTTTAAAATGTCCTTTTGTAATCCCACAAAATTTTAGCGATATCAAAAATCTGGCCTTTTTTTTTTACTTTTTTAAAATTTGATTTCTGGCTTTAATTTTAGGTTTAAAATTCACAAACAAATATTTTCTTCTTCAGAATTTCCCCCTCTACCTGAATATATAAACATATTTGAAACATTCACTTCATTTCAAAAGTCAGTCTTGAAAATTCGCTGGAAATGACTGTTTTTTGGTAATTCTCACACTTTTTTCTCAGAGACGGCTGAGGCGAGCGTACCCAAATTAGGTGATGATTTAGTGGTCTTGAATATATCATCGTAAAAAAATACTAAAACATCCTATGTCTCACCGGTTTGTAGAAATTAATTGCAGAAGGTCAAAAAGTTTGGGCCAATTTTTTTATCAATTTGATATTTCTTGTTGAATTTCTCAGTTTTTTCGTGATGTATGTTTAGATTATACAAATTGGATCTCAAATCAGGTCTCGGTTTTTCAAATTGAGTTCAATTTGATGATTTTAGAGCAAAAAATAACTTGTGAAAATTTTTATTTTTTCAAATTTGATTTGTCTCAAGTTTGGTGTCAACATGAAGTAGCTCTCTTCAAAGAATAATTTGAAGAAATTTGTGTGATGAATTGTATTTCAAGCACGTTATTGATGTTAATTCGAGCTCCTTGTTGCTTCCAGGCAGCAGCTTACCTTGAAGACCCACTGCTTGAGGCATCGTGGCAACTACGAGGTAGCGCGTAAGTGCACCGGCATGTGGGTAAACTGTCCTGTCTGCGGCCGCACCAGGTGTTGATCCAGCCTATTGTAAAATGATCCCCGAGCCGGGTAGGCCAGCCTAGCGTGGTCTGATCAGCCCTGATGTCTTAATCCAAGTTGATCATGCTCCGCTCCTAGCATAGGACACACATCATCCTTGAGCGCGAGCATCTGATGCAAAACACCTGGGCATGTGCGTAAAGGCCTACTGGGGTCAGCAAAAGCGTCTAGATGGCTTCGGACGAGACCTTGTACTCTTTCGTGCAAGATAGACTCATGCAAGTGAGCCTGTCTTGCATTCAAGGGTACATTGTCACGCGTCCGATCACCATCCAAGATTGCTAGATGCGGTTGGGTGGATGGAGACCTTGGACCCAAGCATGTAAGCCTCTCTTGCATGCAAGGGTTCAACGTCATGCCATCCAACCGTATCTGACCTTTTGCTGGCCCCACTTCTGCGGCCGCAGACAGATTACCGAGGATCAGGACTTTGTGTCAACAAATGAGAACATCAGCATATCATTGTAACTTATCATCAGTTTATTATTCACACTCTGTACAACTTGTATCAATAAATCATTCAATCACACAATACATGTTTGTTTGGTCTTCTTTATTCTGCGCAATCAACGCGGCGATGTTGACAGCAAGCTGACCTCGAAGAACCGAAGTCATGCCGCTGATGACCTTGAGACGCGGTGGGCTCGAGGCTGGGACTAACCCGTGGCTGTGAAGTGCTCCCGAACCCTGCAACAATAGGAAATAAATCTGTTAGTGAAACCCACACTTGTATTCTCCTAGCGTCGCTCTCATTGGTGGGTCTAGTGCAACAATGGGAAATGAATCTGTTGGTGAGCAACGTCACACGATGGCCTGCTCAATAATTACAGATCATAGCAACAATCACGGCTTGCTTGATTAGTTACACGTACTTCAATGTCGACTCTTGACTCCAGGGATCTACCAAGAACCTCAATGTTTACAACCACCCTTCACTGTGTTAACAAAGATCTACAACAATATTGTAATCACATACAATAGGCCTAATGACAGCAACTCGACATGTTCCAAGGTCAATCTTCCAACAGGAAAAACCAATTGAAATAATTACATCTAGAATATGGGGCCATATGTGTGATTGAATCAAAACACAAGTTTGTGAGAATTCGGATTTCAATACGCCGTGCGCACTAAACAAGATTCAAAATTTAAAAAAAAAGTCGCATCCCAAATAACTACAACGGAATGCTCAAGTCTTCCGATTGCTATCAATTCATAATGTACCTCACAAAGAGTATAGAAACTGAACAAAAGGACGGTCCTTGCATTTCACTGCCACTCAAATCTGACATAAGTTATCACGTGGAATATACAATATGAGTTTGTAATTAGTTTTGGTCAATAATTTTCAAATGGATTGAAATTTAAAACAATTTTGGTCAACAGACTTCGTAATCATTTGTAGAATTCCAAAAATACTCTCTCGGCCTGACTTTCGGAAGAATGTCTGTTCCTAGTCTAACGTTTGTGCAGTGAAGCTTGGGTGCATCGTTCTCGGATCCAACACTTCCCGCTTGTATCACTCCCCATACAATCAACATTATATTTCCCTGGATGGTTGGTTCATTCAAACTACTCATATTGGGTCTAGCAACTGATGACTGAGATCTATTGGCGGCAGTGAATGATGATAAATAAGATGAGGTTATTTCATCATGTGTTTTTGGATGATGGGAAGGCCTATTGTTATGGAACCATCCCGTATCAACAGAGGGAAACCACGAACCTGTCAGGATGGTCGACCATGTGGAGGGAATCGAACCCTGGTCTCCTGAATGACGGTTCTGTGCGCCTGCCACTCGACCACCTGCCCCGGCCGAATGACCTCCACCTTTCACTCCGAGACTTGATTGGTTAATAGTGATTCTTGTATGAAGTTTCAATGTTATTGAAAAGTAAATAGAGACCTACATTTTGTATAGAAAACTCTCAGTGGCTTAGCACATCTTACATCCTTTCGTTGCCAAACCATTCAGTTGGATCAATGATTCTTCTGATTTATCCCCCTCCCCCCCCCAAAACTAAAAGCTGAGAGTAAAGTAGAAAAGCTAGGTTAGGCCTAGTATCCTCACCAGTGAGTAATGCTTGTGAGCCAATCAGATGTCAGCAGTGAGCCAATCAGGAGCCAGCGTGATGTCAGCAGTGAGCCAATCAGAAGCCAGCGTGACGAAGTGGTCTCAAGCGCGGTACAAACTGCAAAGTCAGAAACACAGCCTATAAGACACCTAGAAGCCTGATTCAGCCGTTCTTTCCACTTCACCCACACTTTACTGCTGAGCAAGATCTATTGGCATACGTAAATAACAAACGGAAAGATGAGACGAAAGGGTTTCTAGATAATATTGGGTATTAAGGGCGGGTACCGCTCTTGTGGACCACAGTATTGTGAACCCCGATATTCTGTACCCCAAGAAAAGGATAAAGTGGACCCCAGTATTGTGGCCCACACGTTTAAACCAGAAAATTGTACAAATACTTTGGTTTTGTGGTCCCCAATATAGTGGGCAACAAAACAAGAACATGGAGGTCCAGAATATCTTTTCCAAACGACCGAAGTGGTATTGTGGACCCCAATAAACTGATACACAGAGATTTGTCATTGTTGACCCCAATAAACTGAACCCCGATATTGTGGGCCACAAAAGTGTATTAAATGTCGTGTGGATATAGTGGACCACCAACTAGATATACTGTACCCCAAAGCTCGTTAGACATACTGCACCCCGGTATTCTGGTCCCCAATATAGTGGGCCACAAAACTAGAACACGGGTGGTCCAGAATATCTTTTCCAAACGACCGAAGTGGTATTGTGGACCCCAATAAACTGATACACAAAGATTTGTCATTGTTAACCCCAATAAACTAATGACAAATCTTTGTGTATCAGTTTATTGAGGTCCACAATACCACTTCGGTCGTTCGGAAAAGATATTCTGGACCACCCGTGTCCTAGTTTTGTGGCCCACTATATTGGGGACCAGAATACCGGGGTGCAGTATGTCCAACGAGCTTTGGGGTACAGCCAACGAGCTTTGGGGTACAGTATATCTAGTTTGTGGTCCACTATATCCACACGCCATTTAATACACTTTTGTGGCCCACAATATCGGGGTCCAGTCTACGGGCTCCCTTAAGGGCAGTGGGAAGGAACCGTCCCTGTATTGACCGAGTGAAACCACGTCAGGAGGACCCGGTCTCCTGAATGACAGTTCAGCGTGCTAGCCACTGGTCCACTGCTTGTAGAAACGCACGACTACGCTGGAATAACACGTGACTGTCACACAAGCAGGCAATACAGCGTGTCCGGTGTATCCTGTGTAAGGTGGACCTTGTCGGTAACATGTCACTGGTGTAAGAGACACTAGTGCCATCTACCAGCAAGGTCAACCTCGCAACAATAACGTCAAGAAAGCCCGGTCTGGGAGATATCTGTCTCTGGCCGCAGCAAAACGTCAATAAGAAGGGGCAGTTTTTGTGCAGGAGGCATTCAATACTTATATCTTTCAAAGTAAATTGGGAGGGAGGGTGTTTCCACCACTTCTTCTTCCAGGGCAGACTTCTCATATTCTTCCTCTTCTTTACTGCTACTATCCTCTGTTTCTGACTTCACTTCTTCCTACAACCGTTCTCTATCTTCCCACCATCTCTTGTCTACCACTTCCTCCCATACATCTCCTCGGTTGGCTCTAGACTCCTTTCGACTACTTGAAAAAGTATTTGAAAAGTGTTTCACAGGTAATATTTGACATAACCCTACTTCTTGTATGAGTGACGGAACTCGACCGCGGTATTTTATTCTCAGTTTCATTTATTCCATCTCTCGCGGTAGCGAGCAACAGGTGCAAGCGGCAGAATTTACAGCTTACTGATTGGCTAGAAGAAAACACGCCTTTACACGGTCAATGCCCACACGGGTTGTTTGCAATTGATGCGCAGAAGACTCAACGCAATTCGGCCGGTAATTGACAATTCACAAACAGTTCCAAATGCTTGGATCTTACATTAATAAAATGGAGCCCATGGGATCTGATACGACCAATAGGAGACTGACAAATATCACGCCCAACCAAGTGTAAACAGCTGATTTCAATGTCGATGCAAACCTGTCAAACGCTTTCCCAGCAACTGGATATATTATTATTGAAGTCAATAACTGAATATGAATTACTTTCTGCATTGTCAATCTCCAGCAGCAATATAAGATCTTCCTTTGATTGGAGTTAGAGGTGACGCTTGGAATATTGCTTCAATACCAACTGGTTTCTGTGTAATTTGTGACAAGAAGGTCGAGCCTAACGCTGTGAACAGGCCATATAGTCGTGTGTAATGGATCAGTTGACTGGTTGGAGTGACCTTGAGGAATGAGAGGTCACTGCTTTATTCGGAACCAACCACGGTGTAATACGGGCTCAAGATGCAGCTTGGCACTGGCAAATCACATCTGTGTCATGTGTGGTCAACATAGCTAAACGTTTGGAGGGACTAAGTAGCTGCCACTTTTAGGAAGCTAATATGGCTGGTGTTTTCCATTTCCAGAAATGTTTCGACTGTAACAATGCAAAGTATTGTGATGAACGTGAAATATTTCAACTGTTCAATGCCAAATCAATGTGGCTAGACCGTTTCCCAGCTGTGCGATCAAAGAATTCAATATTCTTACCATGGCTTGACGCTGCTGAAAGCTGATTGGTAGTGGACGTCAGCCAATGACAGGCAGGTGTGGTGTCCTCGTAGGAGCTGGAACAGAAATTAAACGTACAATGAGAGATTGTTCACCAAACCGATACAGCACTGGTAGATTGAACAGGCGTAGGGCTAGTCGATTACTACGTACATCTCCCAATTATTCATTGGGCCTACCATCCTTCATTGAAGCATTGATTTTGTAAGGTTAAAGATAGGATACGTATATGGGAGCCTGTGCCTCAAGACAGTTTGAGGGTTCGGCCCATCTAGTCCCGAAATTCATAGGTAGTGCTGGTGTCGATTCTTGGGTCGACAGACTAGCTGGTAGCGCTCTCAGGAGTGAGCGGTTATCCCCTATAACTACTCACTCTCGACTGGCAGCGGACCGTAGCACATCACCGCCGCGAGCAATCTGCTAGCCGTGTTTGGCGCGCAATAAAAATGAACTGCGGTTGATATTTGATATTAGCCAGCCTCTCGTTCTAGCACGCAATGACCCTATTGACCCCAACTTGCGCTGATTAGTGCTAGTAGTCATTAATTATAACACTTGAGCAGTATTCCAAGTGTAGACCTATATTTACACATGCAGTAATCACGGTAGGCCTATTATTATTATTATTACACGGCGAATAAGTGTTCATATTTGAATACTTACTATTTTACAGTGAATAAGCCCCAAATAACATCTTAATATTATCCTCGTTTAATTGTAAATAATATTCTGTCTATGTAATGCTTGGATTTGAAAGTAATTATTATAATAACAAATTAACAATAATTAGATAAACCACAAACTCGCTTCGCAAAAATCGAACCTTCATACAATCTGGTTTGAGAAATATGTTGTTTCACAACTTATCAACTCATCAATCAATCGATTGAAGCGTGGAGAGGGAAGCGACCCTTTCGGGTCTTGTCTTTGGAAGAAATGATTGCATTAGTACCGCTTCGAATTCTTAAAACATGTATTTCTCAGATTATATCTGTTATTACTCATTATATTATTATGATTATTATGGTTACCATGTTATTATTTAAATTCAGCTAGACTACCGTAATGTCCATGTCAGGGAGGGTATACGGACACTTAGGCGACGAACACTTGGGCTATCTACTTCAATCCACTTTGATCATTGGACACTTAGGCGACGGACACATGGGCCGGCCAATTTTACATGGTCAAAGGCTTATTAGAAAAGAAAAGAAATAAATTCAAAAAAAAAAAATATGTAGGGGGCCTACTGGATATGTAAAACGCATTTTTTTTCAATATTTCCAGCTCGGCCATTTTGAAGACCAAAAATGAAAAGTGACCCTTTTGACACTTTTTTCAACTTCGCTCGTCCATCAACGCGTGCATATAGCGTTTTCCTAGTTAGCATTGATTAACACGGGATCAAAGGACAAAACGCCATAGAAGGTTATACCAGTAGTAACATATGGAGTGCTTAAGCTTATACATGGAATGGAAAGAAACACAATATAATTATTAAAAAACTCCACAGATTCAAATTAAATTACAGGTCATGTTGGGCAATGTTCTGTATTTAAACCATCAGATTAGTATCTGTTATTTTTTATTTCTCTATCGATTTTCAATTTTTCAATTTCAAGTTTCGTAACATTTCTGCTTTTGCAATTTTGTAAACATTAATTATTGAATTTAAATTCTCAAAAACTAGAGCAAAGACCTGCATTTAACCAACACAATTAATTTTCCCTATACGAAGGAATGTTACGTAAATATTAATAAAGTTCTGCCTTAATTGCAACATCATTATATAAACACAATTCTCTGAGGTGTAGAATTTGCAATTTTAATTACCATAGAATAGGCAATCAGTAGAAAGATTAAGGGCATGCTCAATTAAAAGTCATGTTTTATATTTCCAATGTAATTTAATGTTTTTGAATAGTAATCCGCCAAATTAATAGGTATTCCAATTCAATCTATTCTGATTCCTTCAAATTTCATGGTATAAAAACTTCAAAACATGACGCAAGAACATTGTTTTCAACAATCTATTCTTTGAGCATTTCATTCCTTCAAAATAAAAAACATGTAATTAAATTGCTCACGATCATATTAAATTAGATACCATAAATATATATATATATCGACATCTTCATGATAGGCAAGTATACGCTTTTAACATAGGCCTACTTCAAAATCGGACACTTTGGCGAGACGGGGGGACACTTTGGCAAAATCGGATGAAAAATGTGTAGTCACAAAAAATGCTTTAAAATAGCAGATTTATATTTTTAGTATGTGAATTATCTTCTAAAGTCATAATTCATTTTCACAATTGCCCAAAAGTGACATAATTTATAAATTAAACAACTTTTGTCGCCTACGTGTCCCAAGTGTCAGTGAATCGTCAGGGAGAGTTGAGACTGACGTCAGTCGGCAGACTTTTTTTTCCCGCAACGTAGTCCTACACTACGCACTTCGTTGGGGGTGAGGTTCAAAGCTCTTGACCGTATCGTAGCCGAAAGGGTCTATTACCAGCACCGGAAGGAACAATAGAAGTTGAATAACCATCATAGAAATAAATTAAAATCGTCGTCGAAGAATCAAGATTATTTTATACCGAAGATACGCATTGGAAATGAAAATCTAAGCAATTTACTTTTTTATTGGAAAAAATTCACTCATATGCGGCCGAGATACGTCGATATGTTTGTGGGACGTATCGTATACATACCGACGTATCTTGGTCGCATATGAGTGGATTTTTTCCAATAAAAAAGTAAATTGCTTAGATTTTCATTTCCAATGCGTATCTTTCGTATACTAGGAAAACGCGGGATACGCGTTGTGAGATGAGCTTAGAAGTATGGCAATCTAGAATGAAAAATAACTTGTCAGCTCAATTTACATCTACAAACCTTGAGTTACTTCAAACGTTCAAAAACCCCACCTGCAACTTGTTGATATTTATAGTAACCTGCAACCTGTCGCATAAACACTTTGCAAAACCGATTGATCCAAATATTCAATAAAATGTACACGTTTATTGCGTTTTCTTCATTATTTCTCATTCGATTGTTGTAAAAATCTCTGAAAAGGTGTATAATAGTATTTTTCATATTCTGTGAGAATTTAAGAGCTTTTGAAAAATTCTTGTTTTTCAAGTATTTTTCCTCCGGGTTATTCTTATGAGGATTTTCCAAACTTTCCGATTATTTTCCGGAAAAACCTTCCTACCGATTCCTCTTAATAACAATCCCAACCTATTCTGGTATGACACCAACGTTCAGAAAAAGTTTCAAGTTGATTGATTCATTTCTCTGACCTGTATGCCGCGTACATAATTACAAAAAAAAAAAAAAAAAACATAAAAACGAAGCCCATTTTTTTTCAGGGTGTGAAATGGAAAGCTTCGCTACGCTCATCTAAATAATATTGATTCTTCGACTGCGATTTTAGTTAACTTCTATAATGACCATTCGACTTCTATTGTTCCTTCCAGCGCAGGTAATAGAACCTTTCGGCTACCATCCCGTCAAGAGCTTCGAACCTCACCCCCAGCGAAGTGCCTAATCTAGCGTGGCAGGGGAAAAGGTTCTGACGTCATACTCAACTCTCCCCCTGACCTGGACATTAGAGGATAGTCTCTATCATCAGTCTAGCAAATCATGTTTCGACCCTTGCCTATTCATTATGCTAAACATCCCTAACGGGAGAATTTATTACCTGCTTTTAACACAGATACTCATATTCTAAAATGCAATCATTCAGAGGGGAATGTAGGCGGGTTAATTTTATAATGTGAGCTCTTGTACTAAAACTAGATAATCTGCAACAATAAAGCCACACGCCATGCGAGTTGATCAATTGAAATCATATGGCAGTCATAAGTAGCTATGTTATACATATCAAACGAAAGATGACATTCGAGCGCAGATATTATGTGGGAACATTTTTTCTCTACCTATCTTAGTTCTTCTACGTTCCTAGCTCAAAAAAGCTTTACATGTTATTGCCCATAAAAGAGATTTTCGCTAGGCCCGGTCGAAAATTATCGACTTTCCATGTTTTTTTTCTTTCATGGGGCAAGAATTTTTGCAAGGGCGTTTTATGTCATAACATAATGAGACGGACCAATGGTGAGAAATAAGTTATGCGGACTGCTGTTTGCGATGTTGTGCGGACCGCTCTCGGTTTAGAATAACTAGTAGGGCCTACTACAAAATATCCGCTGCGTTTCGAAGCGCTATGGTCAGTAGCCTGGCCTTCTATAAATTTCACGCCTGTTTTTCGGAAGCTCGCTCAGCTTGTTGGCCCTCTATATTTTTCGGGTCTGCTTTTTGGAAGCTCTGAGCAAACCGGTCTCGGTGGCTCGGACAATTTTAACACAGGATGTCTCTTCTTCAACCACTACAAATTCAATGATTGAAGTGAAATTAAGAACCCATTGTGGGCTATATAGGCCTACCCAATTACCTACTGCTGTTGGCTAGGGCTATGAAGTTACTGAGCTTTGAAGCTAAGATGGGCCTAGGCCTAGCTGTAGGCCTACCTACCTATTGTAACACATTATATTGTTTAGAGTGATTGAAACTATTGGGCGGGACCCAGGGCAGGCCTAAATCAAACAAGATCAATTGGACAGAAAGTGGCCTTATTCAGTATAAATCAAGTTGTGATTGAGCTCGGCCTTGGGCCCAGGTTGAATCAAAAACAATACAATCAAATTGCTCAACTTAACAAATTGTTCCCTACATATAACCACCAACATCTCACAATTACCTATATTTCATGTAGTGTTATGTAGGCCCTACGGTATAAAGAAATACTGCGGCCAGGCAGATAGAAAGTTGGTTTCACGCTTTTGGACCACATGGGTGTGGCACCATACGTTGTTTTCACTAATGTAATTATTTATAGAATCTACAATCCCTACTAACTCTTTAATCACACGTAGGAGTGTTACACCTAGCATTTACATACCACCCAATGAAGTATTTCATCGTATTATTTAAATAATTGAATGTAAATTGTAAGGATGCAAGTTTTACCTCATGAAGTCTGGTAGCCATTTTGAGACTTGAGAGTGAGGGGCATTCGGCTTTTCGAGTTCGAGTCGTTCAGAGTACCAACGTAACAAAACAAAAATCCTAGCAGACACTGCCTTCTAGCTACCTTCTAGGATGCTAGGTTGAGATCCAGGGGACCGTGTCTACGAATTACGAATGATGGCGGGTAGACACCAAGGAGGTTAGATACTACTAGTCTATTAGTATCTAACCTCCTTGGTAGACACATACTGAGAAAATGCTGACTTTAGGGTTGATCAAAGTTTTTGTAAATGTATGTTGTTCATTTGTCGTATTGTTTTGTTGCAATCCAATAAATTGGACTGGAATGTAATAAAAAAACTTGCCCCTGCCCAATGCAGAAGCATTTAGAGACAAAATTAAGAGGCCGCCCTCGGTGGTTCGGTCAGCTGAGGCACCGCTTCAGAAACTGAAGCCACCGTTAGGCGTGGGTTCGAGTCCCGCATAAGGCATGAGTTTTTGTAAACGTCCTTTCACTCATTATCACTTCATAATTTCATAATCACCTGCTCATTCGTACCCCCGTGTAACCTAGCTGTTGGTGGTTTTAATATTTATGGTTTTCACCAACGTCCTTCAATTGCCGCAATCGTTCTGCAAGTGCATTATAGGTTATAGTTCATAGCAGTGATAGTTCACCAGTTTGCTGTATTGTTATGGTAACTATTGTTTTTCATTTGTTACGTGAGAGAAGCCCATATTCAGGAACTCTACTCACCTTGGTGGAAAAACTGTCAAGTCCACAAAGCCGTGCGCAAGATATTGAATGAAGCCGTTTTCATGACTCGCGGCAGGGATAGTAAGCGAGGACACCATCTCCAACCGACAAACCAACGCAACCCTCAATGCATCTTGGACCAGCCATTTCAAAGAGAACAGTTAATTATTCATTGAATAAATTTTCATCAAATAGCTAGAAATAATGGTTATTCTTTATTCAATATCTTGCGCATGGCTTTGTGGACTTGACAGTTTCCACCAAGGTGAGTAAAGTTCTTGAGTATGGGCTTCTGTCACGTAACAAATGAAAAACAATAGTTACCATAACAATACAGCAAACTGGTGAACTATCATTGCTGTCTACTCACATTATCTTGTATACTAATTCTAAGAGCAGTCGTTTTTTGTGAGAGAAAACTTTGAACTTTTCAAATGTAATCCCCACATTCATACAACAGGACGCGACGACCTCCATCTTGACAAGCACAGACTTGCTCCGTACACTAGAAGCCCATATTACCTGATGTCAGTTTTATATAACAATTTGCCAGTAAACATGAAGTCAATTGTAAACATCAACGTATTCAAGTATAGCGTCAAGAACTTCTTAGTTGTGCATGCTTTTTATTCTGTTGATGATTATCTTAGCCATCTATGAGTGTTACTACGATCATTGTATTCACAAAATGTTTTTACTCTTAATGTTCTGACTTTTATCATACTGTAATTTACACAGTTGCCGATAATAAAAAGTATTATTATTATTATTATGAACTATCACCTATAATGCACTTCCAGAATGATTGCGGCAATTGAAGGACGTTGGTGAAAACCATAAATATTCTAAATGTAAACTTGAAGAGTATACCTGATGGACAAATGTTTTTACTCTATCAATGAATATCTGGAGAAAGTTAAAATGTAGCTATTTTTAGTGACTAAACGGTTCTAATATCATTTGTATGGTGCAATTTGGAACCATAAAATAATCTAATCTGAACAAACATTCTGATTGGTCAATTCCAAGTTATGGACATTGTGTCTGTCAATTCCAACAATGGGTGATGTCACTTGACAGGAGCCTAAATTTCAAACAAGTCAAGGTATGTAGAGTTTTGTGTAGCCTTCATTCGAATATCTCGCGCTCAACTTCTAGGGCGTATCTCTCGCGTGGGTCAAGGCCTTGGAGCTGCCGCTGGATATCATTACCTGAGCTGCCACAATTATTCATTTGGACGACAATGTTCTTGGATACAAGTGTAGCACAAAATCAATGAAACAATTTATTTTTAGTTTATTTTTTATTAAATAACAACTAACATATTCATTATTTATTTGATTTGTTTATATTCTAGGAAAACGCGGGATGTGCGTTGTGAGATGAGCTTAGAAGTATGGAATTCTAGAATGAAAGATATTTCGTAAGATCAATCCACATCTACGGACCTTGGATTACTTCAAATGTTCAAAAACCTTACCTGCAACTTGTTGATATTCATAGTGCAGCAACCTGTCACATATCCCTGCACTTAGCAAAACCAATTGATCCCAACCTTCAATAAAATGGATACTTTTATTGCGTTTTCTTTGTTATTTTTCATCCGAATTTTGTGAAAGTCACTGAGAATATCCGTAATTATGTTTTCCATATTCAGTAGAAATTTTGAAGTTTCTGAAAATTTTCCACACTTCAAGTATTTTCCTTACGTGTTATTCTTTTGAGGATTTCTCAAACTTTCCGAATTATTCCCGGAGAAACCTTCCGACCGATTTTTCTGTAAAACAATCACAGCCTATTCTGGTATGACAGAAATGTGTAGAAAAAGTTTCAAGTTGATAGGTATTTCTTCCTGACCTGTACGCCGCGTACAAAATTACAAAAAAAAGAACATAAAAAGCCCATTTTTTTCGCTATGTGGAATGAAATTTTTGCTGCGCTCATCTAATTAAAATTGTAATATGAACAAGGGGGTTGTCTTGACTGGGTCCAATAATGTAAACGGTAACTAACATAAAACATGTGACAACGCCGTATCGGTTCTCCCTCTAATTCACATTTATATCAACAAACAAAAACATCAGTTTTTCACAAAAGAATTTTCACGAATCAACAATTTTACAATTGAAATTTTGAACTGGATTGAAAACATCTCTCGCTAAACACTTCATTTTATCAACAACTAATCCTGAGCAACGATGTTATTGGTATCATAATATTTATTATGAATACAATGAACAGCTACTACTTGATTATTTCCTATTCTCACAAACAAACATGAAAAACCTTCAAATTCTATTATAACTGAAAAAAAAAATATATATATATATATAATTGTTTTGACAAAACACCAGAGGAATTCTTATTACTTCGATAGTTTCGTTGCACAAGAAGGTCAAAGGTCAACAGGTTCCAACGTCTCGGCAGTCGAGACCGAGCCGACGAAAACGGCGAGAACACCGTTCGAACGCCAACACACTTTTACTCGCCGTTCTGTTCCCACGAGGATAAACAGATCCTTCGTAACACTCCAATCAATAAGCGTATTGTTTCTAGTTTACATTTTGTTACAAAATCGTTGTTAATTTCGTTAAAATTTACAATAACTCAATGAACTCATCGTACACATCGGCAACGTTATGATTTCACAAACTATATGTCACTCGAAGAACAACAACAACAACAACAACAGTAGTAAAGGAAGAATAATGAAGAGTCACAACGCATTGCTGGCAGCTTGAGCGCTCGAGTCACGGCAGTCAGTGTGAAGTGAGGAACACTCCTTGCAAGCAGCTCTGTGCCACACGTGTGACATACACACCAACGATAACGTCCAACACGCGGTTGGCTCAAGGTCACGGACAGTGTGAAGTAAGAAACACTCCTTGCAAGCAGCTCTGTGCCACACGCGTGAACTACACACCAACGATAACATCCAACACGCGGTTGGCTCAAGGTCACGGACAGTGTGAAGTAAGGAACACTCCTTGCAAGCAGCTCTGTGCCACACGTGTGAACTACACACCAACGATAACGTCCAACACGCGGTTGGCTCAAGGTCACGGACAGTGTGAAGTAAGAACACTCCTTGCAAGCAGCTCTGTGCCACACGTGTGAACTACACACCAACGATAACGTCCAACACGTGGTTGGCTCAAGGTCACGGACAAAACCACATTCACTCACGGCCGTCCGTAAATCTGTGGGATTCCAAGCACCAAGTATTGACAACTTGCTACCACCCTCGGATATCAATCCAATTCAAATATAATTTTATTCTTGTCCATGTAATCATAGATTAACATATTCATAAGTTATGCATTAACATACAGTTTTAAACTTACAGTTTCGTAGCAACATCATAATAATAAATTAACAATACATTGAACCAATATCTCAACTCTATAAATATATACATCAATTAGAAACGTTTTGAGGTAAAATGGAACTGATGGAATGAACTCAATTTTAATTTCAAGAAAGAGATTTTAATTGTGTTTAATCTTAATTTGGAAACAAGAAGCCCGCGTAAGAGAAAACTCTTGTGTGCGGGCTGTCTGAAATTAATATATGTCAAAATGGTAAGTTGCGATATTAGTCTCGACTTAATATCATTTATTTATTTCATTTCATAATGATTTATAGAATGTGAGATATAAAATTGATAATATATATAGGCCTATCACTAATTTAATTTGTCGATTGTGTATAATGATAAACTCTACATCTGCTGTCAATGGAAAGAAGTGATCATTGCCCAAGAGACTTAGTTCAAGGTGGAAGAAATCAACATTCGTGTGTTTATACTGAAAGACCTTTATCTACGGCGAATAATTATGGTTACGGACAGCGCAGTCCTGATGTTGAAGTTCATTAGTTTTAAATAATCAAAATGGGGTGGTAAGATCGCCCTTGTGGTGCCCCGTCCAAACGATCCTACCTTTCATCCTTAGCCTTAATTGGGGAACAATGATTTTATATCAAGTTCAGATGTTAAAAAAAATATATATATATATATATATATATATATAAAATAGATATGCAAAATACATACATTTGTAATTATTGGAACATTTACTATGTTTTATTTGATGATTTTAAAACTATATTCATTACGCTATTTCAACAAAATATATTCTTTGAATCAAGTCCTACTTTCCAATAATGTCATCAAAATATATGTTGTTTGTTTCCTAGCTTGAGTGACAGTTAGCTGATTAAAGCAGGTTTTTTCTTGTCGTCCGACATGATTTTCCCAACTGGCCAATCACAAGTCAGTATTCACCTAAGCAACATGGCGGTTATTGACTCAACTTCAACTTTCGTCGGCCGAAATTAGGATTCCCCCGGAAGCTACACTGCGACTGAAGTTCATCTGCTTACGGTTGTCAGGATTTATATCGTACGACCGTGAAAGAGAATCAACTCATAGAAATATCAATTCATGCATCCATAAAAACTGCAATTTCAACACAAATAAAACCAAAACGCTTTCAGAATCACGTTGTTGGATTCTTCATCCAGAGTTGTCATGCCATTTGAAGTAGAAATATTTATTCGGGTTGCTCAGGACAACCCGTGATTGTATAATTAAAATCACGCGACTTGAGAAAAGTGCGGCAATTTGTAATCCGATAGCTCAATTCCTCACATGCAAAAAGCCTGTGAGTTTGAGGTAGTGAAGGCTATGGCTTTGACGTCACGAAAACGTTGTGAAAAATCACCCCCCAGCTTACCTGGTGTTGCTCGTGCTGCGTGGCTCCAATAGAGATGAGACTCGAATTTGTAAATTATTGAAGATAAAGAACGACTTCCTAGCGGAAACAATTTATGTGACGAGGAAGGCCGGTAGGAACTAACAATTAGGTATTTTAGGAATATTGAAGGGTGTAAAAAATACTTGTAGTAAACTCAGATTAATTGAAAGTCGAAATTTACTAAAACCAAAAATATTCACACATAAAAAAACCTTCAAAATAGAGATAGAAAACAAAAGACACAATGACTTTTGGTCGTGATACTGTATTTGCTCCCCTAACTCGTCAGTTAGGGGAGCAAATACTAGAGAATAAATGATTTCCCTTTACGTGAAATGATTATTAGATTATCGACATGATTAGGATATGAAAGTACGCCTTCATACTTTTCTTATACGTATTTTAAATTACTATCATTTACTTTTAATGTATAAATCATCTACCATGTAAAACGTTTCCATAATTATGTATATGTACTATCAATAACACTTGTTGTCTAGTTGATAGCCATACGTCCAACTCATGTATTTTATATTCCGGATAAAATTGAATTGAATACATTGCCTAATATAGATTGTGGTATTAACCTTAACAATAACTCGGGTTTTCAAAGAGAAATATTTCCAGGGTCAGTTCCCGAGTCCAGTGTCTTGATTGCCTGCAGCGCAACCATCGCTTTTATATCAAACAACAATGCTATACACGGCATAATTATTATGTTACATGCATTTGTTTTGCACAAAAATGATAGATTTTGTAAGTTCAACAATGCCACAGATACCGTAGCCACTGTTATCTACATCTAGTTCACAAGGAAACTGCTGAATTGCAACAAGCAATCAGGACCTTTGGCTCTGAACTGACCACAAGAAACCACAAATACCTCCCATGTTATCCGTATGTGAGTTGGAGCACCTTCTCTATACTATGATGAAGTAGGTTGGTATCACTGCATCGTGATTACGCTAACAGTGACATACGTTCTGTGTACCGCTACTATATCATAACGCAGCACGGGTCAGTAACTGAGTCATGACGTCACTAATCTTAGCGTTCCCATTGGTCACTGCTGGTCCCTTGTAAAAACAGACTTGCAGACAAATTATAGCGTCCAGCTTACGTTCTCCAGAGCTGTGAGTCACGGTTACCGTGACAATCAGGCGTACAAGTCCGTACGCTAACAACCTGTTCTCTCATTATCATGTTTCATTGGGAATTGACATGTTGTTTTAGTTTGAATGTTCCTTGTTTGATTGTTTGTCGTGGCGTCGAGGAAACTCGAGATTATTTATAAGACGTCGACAGTTTGAGGATACGATACGAGTTACTGAATGAGATATCCTGAAGGAAAATGTGCCCAGCTCGTTGAAGCGATACGTAGCCGGTTAGCTTGCGTGTCACGTTACCAACGTTGAGTCCACACTCGACGAGTCTTGCAGCTGTCTCGTTCGGTCGCTCCTAGCAACTCGGTTCAGTCGGTACGCATACTTGTTTCACGGCCAGACCTTGCTTCCTTCAAAACGTGTGAACTGTGTTTCGTATTTTTATAAATGTCGGTAAAATGATGAATGAGATGAATAAGATGAGATGAACATGATGTGGAGGTATTTTTGAGTATTTATGATAATGTATCGGAAGCGGTCGTGGCCTATTTATTGGGAACCATCCTGATATTTATCTATGCTACAGAGGGAAACCACGAAAACCCTCTGTGAAGTTGTTTGGTATAGCAGTTATCAACCCCTCACCTCCCGGATAACAAGGCCAGTTTAGTTTTTTTTTTTATAATGATGTTGAATTATTATTATAGGCCTATTAATATTGGATAATAATATTTATTTTCATATTGAGTTTTCAATATTTATTTTCATATTGAGTTTATGTTAACCATATGTGACGGTATTGTTCCAATCATACACTATTTCGCTGAACTTGAAAGTTGTCTTCTAAAATAATAAAACTGTATGTAAATAAGTTATGATAAGTGAGACTTTAACTTAGCCTTTTGCTTCAATGTTTTGAGACCTGCTTGTTTGAAAAATAATTCTTTGCTTTGATAGCGAATCAATACATTTCCTTCAATTCAATTGTAGCAATTAAAAAAGTCGACATAGGCCTACTACGTATTACTATCCGCTCGTCTAACAACGCATATATGGCGTTTTCCTAGTTTACAAAAAAAAGGTGTTTAAAATCAGGCTGAAAATGAATGACGGTACAAAATTATCACTGATAACCACCATTAATAGTGAGATAATCTGCTTATTTCCGCTCAATCAACAAATGTAACATTTGTAAAACTGAACTTGAAACATAAGCCTGGAGCCTGTAATTAGTTGATTAACTGATAGTTAGAGACTTGTAAAAATAGTACGTAATTGATATAAAAGTGACAAAATATAGAAATGCTGTGACGCATATTTTTCAAACGTTTCTTCATATTTCTATCTATACATGTTGTTTGATTGTTTTTGAAAGTCAACAAAGTGCTACAAACATCTGAATCTGCTAAATTTCAACATATTTGCAATATAGATACTATAATTTGAATAAAAGCTTTATAGTAGATGCTATTTTCTGCAGAATATATAAACTGGAAAGTAATTAACAGCTGGAGTCAGTCAAGGAATTTCGGAAACCAAAGTGCATCTGCAAATGTAGGCGGCAGATGAGGCGTTACATTTTTTGGAGATTTATTAGATCGCTCGTAGACCGGCCATTTTGAGTGAAAAAAAAACGATCCCAAGACCGAAAAGCACGACTTGACCACTGTGAACAATAGCAACGAAACAGTACCCCGCTATCGCGCACGAGGTACTGATTGTGTGTAGGTAAGCTCTGGACGTATGTGTCACGTCAAACCGCCCGGGGGTATATTTTGTTTGGACTTACCGTGCACGTCGAACTGGCCTGACAGGTTAAAACACTGAATAATTTTTAGTACAGACTTCAACTACATTTTTTATTGCTATTCTTATACACTATTTTAATGGTCCAATAGTCCAATGATCTATATGTATCATGTAGACCATGATTTAACCAACTTTCAAATACACACTGAAACCTCTATGCATCGTTCCAGGATCATCGTTTCCCTGCTTGTATCATTCATTGTTTCTCCCCCCAATACCATGTAATCAATGCTAAATTGTCCTGCATGGATGGTTTCATTTTCCTGGTTCCTTGGAAAACAATGGATAGAGGTTTTAGTGTAGTCTTATGTTTTACGTCCTTGTGGTGCCCCGTCCAAACTATCCTATCTTTCATCCTTAGCCTTAATTGGGGAACAATGATTTTGTATCAAGTTTTGATGTTATTAAAAAAAAAAAAGTCTCATGTTTATTTCTTAATCTAATAGGCCTACATATCTCTTATGACTAGAGCTATTAGTTGTGATGATAATTTCACCATCACGGTAAACCCTCGTTACTTCTAGCTCTGACGAGTCGAATGTTGCTGTGATTCAAACAACAGTTGTTCAGGTCTCGGCACAGCTCGACTCAAGCTATTACCAATCAGAGTGGGTAGTTTTCAGTTCACTGAACTTTGAATCAAAGTGGGTTTCCAGTAATATTACTCTCAGACAAACTCTACTCTGAAAAGCACCTCGCTGTTGTAACTGTTGTAAGCGACTAGCGATCACTTGGCTCCAAGCTCTCATGCCCACCGGTATACACATCGCAACCACGATGTGTTGATACCAACCTATTTCATCATAATATAAAGGAGGTGCTCCAAATCGGGTCTTGAAAGTGAAATATTTCCCGAGTCCAGCGTCCCGATTGCCTGTAGCGCAACTATAGCTTTTATATCGAACTATATAAAACAACAATACTCAACAATGCTATACACGGCTTAATAGAATTAAAATGTTGGCAGTTGCATTAGTTTTTTACGAGAATGATAGATTTTGTAAGTTGAACAATGTCACCGGTACCGTAGCCACTCTTATCTACATCTAGTTCACAAGGGCTGAATCGCGACAGGCAATCAGGACCTTTGGCTCTGAACTGACCGCAAGAAACCACAAATGCCTTCCATGTTATCAGTATGTGAGTTGGAACACCTTCTTCATATTATAAGTTAGGTTGGTATCACCACATCGAGTCACAACCCTGAAACTAGGTCTTAAGAGCCCGCATCTTAGCTGAGGATGTTTCTCTTCGAAATGATCTACCCAAGTTTGATGTGCGTTTAAAATTCTGATTGTGGGCTAAAAAGTGGAAAAAGGATAATATTGGAAGAGTTTCAGTAACCACCGCTAGATGGGGGAGTTTATCATTTCATAATTTGGACAAAATCTAGTTACATTACACATCTTGGCCAAGGAAATTGGGAAAACTGTAAAATTACAGGCGAATCAGAATTTAAAATATTGATAAGCAAAGTTGAATTTAAGGATGTGCGTTTGTAATTTATTTCTACTACTATTCGGTAACCGGGAATTGAGCAATGAAAACCATCTAATTAGGCACATTTTGATTCAATTATTGCTCCATATTAAAATTATTCTTAAATTTTCGACTAGGCATATTCAATTGTGAGGGTTTTATCTGTTCATTGCATTTTACCGCAAGTCCGTAGTGTTACTAGTTCTTGAGATATCTGTGGCGAAAGTACACCCCATAAATCTGTCTAAGATGCGGGCTCTTAATGAATACTGACAATATTTACTTCCTCAATTTGAGAGAAAACTAGAAATCATCATCTCTAGCTCAGAAATAAGAATTGATTCATTTGTCCTCCAGGACGCGGCCCGAGTCACGACGTGGACCTCACTAGATCCTTCTCATGTATCTATACAGCATTGGTCAAGACCAAGATGCATTGAGGGTTGCGTTAGTTTGCCCGTTGGAGACGGTGACTTCACTCATTCGAAAACACGCTCCATTTCCCGGGTACTTTTCTGAGAAATATTGATCGCTGCTCTATCTGGTGTTGTTTTGAAGAAACAGCTGATGGGCTCGCAAACTTGATAACAGCTGTTATTAGCTGAGCCAACATGAACGTAAGGTTATCACCACCTATCTACGCACGATTGATGGTTCTTGAAATGTGTCCCGTGAGTTGGTACATATTGTCAACATGGGAGGGATAGGAAGTGATGACACCCTCAACTCTTCTTGGTCATGACTCACGGTTCTGGAGGATCTAAACAAATATTTCAGCTCCTGAAACTGAAATGATAGATTCTAGTTTGTTTCTAATTTTCTCTGAAATTGTAGAAATGAATATCAACATTATTAATTGGAATCTGGTTTCAGGGTTGTGATGCCCTTTGATATAAAATACATTCCCGTGAATTCTCCGCGGCTGTCGGCTATATTCATGTATTGAAGCAACTGAGACGCGTTAATATGCTGAACCGTCATTCAGGAGACCGGGGTTTGATTCCCACCGTGAACGACTATCCTGATAGGGTCATTTCAAGTTTTCCTCTGTTGTTCAGGTTGATACTGGGATGGCTCCTTGAGAACAGGCCACGACCGACTCCTTCCCACTATCCAAAAACACCTAACAAAAAAACCTCTCATCTCATCATCTCATTCATCATCCACCGACACCAATAGATCGTAGTCATCGGTAAAGTGCGTCGTTGAACCCAATATGAATAAATGAACATTGAGGCTAGGACAGTTGTGTCAAGTGATGGCTGGCGACGGTCAAGGAACGAGGTCCAGGGGACGTGCTTCTCGACTCACCGCGGAGCCGGGGTCTCCACGGTCAGGTTGACATACTCTCCGTCGTGAGGGGAGGTCACGGAGCACAGTGAGCTGATGTCCGTTGTGTCTGTGCCCGACGGAGCTGGAACCACTAGCTTACCTCGATGTGTCAGCCTCTACGCACATGCAGCTTACCTCAACGAGTCAGCCTCTACAACCACCAGCTTACCTCGACACGTCAGCCTCTATGCACACACATCTTTCCTCGACACGTCAGCCTCTACGCACACATACAGTGTACCTCGACGCGTCAGCCCGTACACACATACAGCTTACCTCGACGCGTCAGCCTCTATGCACACATACAGTGTACCTCGACACGTCAGTCTCTACACACATACAGCTTACCACAACACGTCGGCCTCTACACACATACAGCATACCTCAACGTGTCAGCCTCTACACACATACAGCTTACCTCGACGCGTCAGCCTCTATGCACACACATCTTTCCTCGACACGTCAGCCTCTACGCACACATACAGTGTACCTCGACGCGTCAGCCCGTACACACATACAGCTTACCTCGACGCGTCAGCCTCTATGCACACATACAGTGTACCTCGACACGTCAGTCTCTACACACATACAGCTTACCACAACACGTCGGCCTCTACACACATACAGCATACCTCAACGTGTCAGCCTCTACACACATACAGCTTACCTCGACGCGTCAGCCTCTATGCACACACATCTTTCCTCGACACGTCAGCCTCTACGCACACATACAGTGTACCTCGAAACTTCAGCCCGTACACACATACAGCTTAACACAAAATTTAATTCACATGTGAGCTGGTAATTTGTGAAACCACGTTAAAAATTGTAGATTTGGTCATTTCTGAGCAGTTTAGCCCAGGAATAAATTTAAGCAGACATCATCAAGCATGAAAACAAGAAAAATATACAACAATAGCACAGAGAAGTTATTTTTTTTCTCTTGAAAAATATAAAGTGTGATCCCTCATCTCTTTATATGAGAAATGAGTGAATTGAATGGACAATTGCATCATAGATCTATATCACCGAGACACGTTACTCAACGTCAAGAAGGCTAACATATTTGTGGCTCGGCAGTAGCTTCACACCGCCTTGCAAACCAGGAAGTTTCCACAATATTTCCCACATATCAGTGATAATATAGTAGGCCCTGCTTAGATTCTATTTGTAAATGTCCAACATGGCCACCGAGATTGGAACGAGCATATATCGCTATCGGCTGCAGGAGTAACGTATCTCGTTGAGGTGATATATATCTATGGTTGTATATTCTACAAATGAACGCTAAATTGGGTTTGCTCTTGGGGATGTGACGTTTGCGTTACCTTCTCTCTTCGACAGCGCGTTGTGGCGAGGCTCTAGTGCCGTCAGCGCTCAGCAGGGCGCTACCCTCCTTCCCACCAGCGCGTACAACAACACACGGCACGTTCAATACGACCCTGGATCACAGCTGCTCTTGCTGATTCATAATAATAATAATAATAATAATAATATACAGTCTTTATTTGTCATGTATAACATGAGTTGGTACATTCAAAAAGGGTGAGATTCAGTCAGATGACTGTTCTTACACCTAACCTTACCTATGAGAAAACTGAACAATTTAAATAACTAGGAAAACGCCATATATGCGTTGTGAGATGAGCGGAAAGTAATAGTATGTCGACTTCTTTGCCAAACTTTTGCCTACATTCGCCAATTGGGTGACATTTAAGTTAAAAAAGGGTAAAACCAGCTTCGAGTAGTACCAATTTAGCACATTTTACGGTTTATCTTCGAAATGGCTCACCCGATCAAGCTGAAAATTTTCAGCAATGTGTATAAAAATGTGAATCAAGTTCACGCGGAATTTCATTTTTTTTGAAAATAAAAATATTTTCTTTTTTTTTCCGTCGTGTTATTTTAATGGGCATTTTTGAAATTTCTTAAATTAAAAAAAAAAAAGTTATCATCCGATAATGCCACAAAACTATACAGATCTAAGTTAGATGAGGAACCATTATGAAAAAAAGTTTGAAATTAATAGAAGGAGCCGTTTGACCTGTGGAGAACCGACAAAAAAACATGAAAAAAAACAACATAAAAACGAACACCAATTTTTTTAGTATGTCAAATTGAATCCTCGCTGAAGCTCGTCTAATTAAAAGTGAGGGTTAAAACATGCAGACTCTCCAGAGCTAGGAAGCATGAGGGTGACTTATTGGGTCTTACACACTCTGCGTGGTCAATAAAGCTCGAATCATGTGTGATTTGAAGTTGTCTTGATCAAGTAGTGTACTGTTATTTCACGACCTGTAAGACATATTTTCTACCAAGAAGACTTCAATGTGATAGAACGAAAGCTCCGAGGAAAAACACAGGCACACTTATGTTTACCTTCCTGTTTATATGCATGAAAACGTTATCATAATCACATGATCTCAACTGTAACTTGAATGCAGGGATATAATGAACGTGTGTGACTTGTACCGCGGTAACAGCACAGGCCCTATCTCGTGCCCGACCTGACGTTAGTTTCTAATGCGGTAGCGATAGCTGACTGAGCCACAGTCAAGTTGCAGGTCAGGTAGTACTTAGTACAGTTGATACTTTCTCCGATACACCGTGTTAAAGTACTGTGGGAAAGAAAGTGAGAAGGCGAGGGGAAAGGGAGAGGCCCCCCTGTAGCTTGGACTCCTACGATACACTGTGCTAAAGTATGGTGAGAAGGAAAGTGAGACGTGCGAGGGGAGAGGGAGAGGGAGGGAGGTAGGGGAGGCCCACCTGTATCTCGGACTCGGCTGCTTGCGGTACTTCTGGTTGAACACCTTGGCGTCCGCTCCTCCATCTCCGTGGCAACCGAGTCGCGCTCCACGGGAGTCCATTCAGTGACGATTAGTGATTTGGTGATAACTTTTCAACTGTATAAACATTTTAATACGTGATATTTTCAGATCAGAAACATATATCTCACAGGTATATGATTTGTATTTTTGTATTTGTATTTGTATTTACAAATACATATGTATATTTTCATATACGCATTTACACAGATGTTTTCAATACCTTCAAGATGATATAAAATATAACTACATAAATAACTCATGTCACATAACTGTCACACGTATACAGTTAAAAAGCATGTTTTTTCATCTTTATGCGCGTGACAATATGCGACATGATTATGTTGTATACCATCTTGAAGGTATTAAAAGTATATTTGTTTCCTCTGTACCTTGATATCTCATTAAAACACGGCATACACGATCAACATTACCTGTCAACATGTTGATGAGGTAATAGAGCATGTTCAATTCTCGGCAATATGTTGACGGCAGCCATCAACATGTTGCCGTCGTGTATGGGCAAGATCAGAGATACGGGTTAACTATACTAGCTGTCAACATGTTGATGGGTAAATGTAGATCGTGTATAGAGTGTTCAAGTTATCAACTCAAACACTTAACCTTGATATTATATACTTGATACTTGACCTAATATTTCACTTAATCGACTCCTATGAACTCTTACCAGCAACACAGACACTCGCCTTCACAGTAACGACACCGAGAGACGTTTCTTGGGGGTTCGTTGGCAACGGTGTTACCAGCGGCGTGAAGTTATAGCATCAATCAGTTTTATAGCATTAGACTGCTGAAAAATGGCATTTTTGCTTGTATAGCCAGTTTTCTGGCAATATTACTTGTATAGGCACGGAGTTTGGCCGGGGAGCGCGCTGCTAACATTACCAAATATTACATTACGCGCTCCCGGTGGTGGTTCCAAGCATTTGTATTGGGAACGATTTCGTCTGACAGCTTGGATCTGGTGTTATTGTTATGGCCGACGTTGTGAAAAGGGTCAATGATTTAATGATTTAATATGGTTTTAAACCCATCACAGCCGGCTACGTGGCCCGCCAGTCCTTCAGTGAAGGAACTAGTTTGCTCTAAGATAGCCATGTTTTGGATTTGTGTGAGGTTTGTGTTAATAACTCGAGCTTCATATCAGCTAAAGTGGTTCGTCAAACTTCCATTGGTTTACCCCATTACGAAGTTCGGATCGGAGTAAAAGTATACCTAGGCCTAACGCACAATATTATACAGCTTTACATTAGTGTTAGTGTTGGATCGTCGGTACACGCCACAACACAAAATTAGAATTACCTTTTCTCACACCTTTCAAACAAACGGTATTATTCATTTTATTTCAACTTGTTTACCCATTAATCAACATGCATTTTCCAATCCCGCCCAAACAACTTCACACACAAAGATGCGTAATCTTGCCGCCAGTATCGCAACATGTCCTACCTATAACTTCTCATAGTCAACTAATGGTTATATGGAAGATCAATAGGGCAGTGACCCAGTCCTGACAAAAAAATGTTTAATAAATTGCCTTTTTTGTACTTATATACTATATTATTTCACTTCCTGAATATATATGTATTTTACAAAATGAAGAAAAATTGAATTAAATTTTTGAGCATCAGTCAAATTTAAAATCAGCATCAATTCAGCGCCAAGAAGTCTTTAAACAAGCTCAAAGGTTCTGGGATAAAAATGTGCTATATTTGATATTTTTTGACATATTCTCAGCTCGAGCGATGAGCAAGTTCTGACAAGACAAACAAAGTACGTAATTGCGTTCGCATATCAGCGTCAATATGACCCACATTTCAAACACACAAAGCACTGAACCGTGACGAACACATTTTTGTAAAAACATATTTCATTCAAACTAATTGGAATGCAAGATTTGGGGTTTGATGATTGGTTTTGCTTGACGACCCCGCCAACAGCTAGGTTATACGGGGGTATGAATGAGCGTGTGATTATGAAGCTATGAAGTGATGTCAAGTGAAAGGACGTTTACCGTAACCCATGCCTTATGCGGAACTCAAACCCACGCCTGACAGTGTCTTCAGTTTCTGAAGCGGTGTCTCAGCTGACCGAGCTACTGAGGGCGGCTGATTCGAGATTTTCCTACCACTAGTCTCTAATTTGATAAATTATGCATTATATTTGAGCAGGATTGCGATCCCACGATCAAAGTTTGTATGGAAACAACATGTGTATACAAATATGTTTTTTTTCTTAAATGAAAATTGAGAGTAGGGTTTGAAAATGAATTTTTGAAATTTTTTTGCATCCTAGGTCTACTCTCGTAGGAATGGACTCTTGGCAACATTTTTAAAAGGCCTATTGGAATATCTGCATTCAGAAATAAAAATCAGGCTTCTATGTTACACGGTGCAAAAGTTACAAAATTTGGGGTACCCGCGGAGATGTAACAAATTTTTCTCTGGGACGGGCTGTAACTCGAAAACCAAGAACGCTAGTGACAAAAAGTTCCTCGATTGTTTTAGATGCAAGTGTACCAAGTTCTATCAAAGTAGAACCAAGTATCTACCAAGTATATACCAAGTTTCATCAAAATCGAAGATGGTCAAGCAAATGATCTTGTTGATTTTGACATGGAATGACCCAAGCGTAAGTGAGTGTGGAATGGTACCTTGGGCACGGTGCTGACGGTGCAGACGATGATGAAGACGGGGATCACGATGAACGAGGCGTCTTGCTTGTCGTAAAGCACGACGGAGATCACGCTCATGCCCACGCACTTGCTGTCGCGCAGCGCCGGGATGTTGGCGTTGCGAGTCTCCCACGTTAGGAACGCCCCAAAAATCTGCACACACGTCGCAAGCACTAAAAACTCCGGGCACGGTGAGGTGATACCAACATACTTCATTATAATAGAAAGGTGTTCCAACTCGTGTCTTCAAAAAGAAATATTTCCGGGGTCAGTTCCCGAGTTCAGGGTCCAGATTGCCTGTAGCGCAACTATTGCTTTAATATGAAACTGCAATGCTATACAAAGCCACCGGTACCCACTCTTATCTACATCTAGTTCACAAGGGAATCCGCTAAATCGAGACAGGCAATCCATCTGGGCTGGTAACTATAGCAACCTCTGGCGGCATATTGCGGACACAACATATCCATAGCCTTAATCGGGGAACAATGATTCTGTGTCAAGTTTTAATGTTGATAAAATATAGAAAAATAATTCAATACAAATTATGCACCAAAAATCCAAATAGATTAATATATCACTGACCATGTTCGTACAAACATCAGGGTATTGCACAATATTCTTGTTATTCTCACTTTATCGTGTTATGAATTTACATCCCCTTCAATACAAACTGAAAACTATAATTCCTTCCGACAAATAGTCACGTCGGAAACTGAAAACGGTGACGAAACATGACCCTAGGACCTAGAAGACAGACAAGAGACATGACAAAATTACGAGATTCACATTTCAATTGATGATGGAAGTTCTTGGGACTTGTGAAACATGTTAAGACTTGGATTCAATGCATTATATTGATACCTTGATGCCTGGGCCGAGGCAATTCAGGCTTTGCCCAACTAAAAGTGAGGTTAGGTTTGAGAAAATGCAAACAATCTTTCATCAACTTGGAGCTCAACAGGTGATCGCTGATACATCTCTAGCACGGTGTATAACCATGGAACAATGATGTGGATAGACGTTATCTGAAACTCCGCTTTAGACGGGCTCGATGTTCGCTCGCATCGAACACGATGTTTAAAATGCATTTTGTGCCAGGCGCAACCCAGAGATTGGCCCGTCAAACTCATATTCACATAAACGACGTTAATTCCCTAGCTCACACTTTTGATATATTTCACATTTTTTTTTTTTCGGTAATTAAAAATATGCAAGTAGGTTTTCGGATTTCCTGAATTTCTCCAATTTCCATTATAAAAATTTGAAAAATTGAAAAAATTTTGTTCAAAATTCTGTGAATGCACAACGACGATCATGAGAGTATGCTGCGTGGAAAATGAGCGCTTGCGAAACACTCAACAGTGACGTCAGTTTCTGAGGCGGTGCCTCGGCTGACACACGCTAACACACCTTGAACATTGAGAACAATACAATTATTTATTCAAACATGCTTAATTTGGTCACAATTTCTAGAAGATACGAATGCTGATGACAATATCAAAGACGTGAAATTGTCCAAACGACGTAGATTCTATTGTTGCCACATACAAACAACATACCATAACTCACAGCTGAAACGTAGAGACGAATCTGGAACAGATCATGAATAATGGATTAAAAGACGCTATCAATATCACAAGGGCAAGAGTTGGTTTGGACCCATCACACTTGTACAACACTCGATTAGAACACGCACCAGGAATATAATAGAAAACACGCCACACGCTTGAATAATGGATTAAAAGACGCTATCAATATCACAAGGGCAAGAGTTGGTTAGGACCCATCACACTTGTACAACACTCGATTAGAACACGCACCAGGAATATAATAGAAAACACGCCACACGCTTGAATAATGGATTAAAAGACGCTATCAATATCACAAGGGCAAGAGTTGGTTAGGACCCATCACACTTGTACAACACTCGATTAGAACACGCACCAGGAATATAATAGAAAACACGTCACACGCTTGAATAATGGATTAAAAGACGCTATCAATATCACAAGGGCAAGAGTTGGTTAGGACCCATCACACTTGTACAACACTCGATTAGAACACGCACCAGGAATATAATAGAAAACACGTCACACGCTTGAGTAATGGATTAAAAGACGCTATCAATATCACAAGGGCAAGAGTTGGTTAGGACCCATCACACTTGTACAACACTCGATTAGAACACGCACCAGGAATATAATAGAAAACACGTCACACGCTTGAATAATGGATTAAAAGACGCTATCAATATCACAAGGGCAAGAGTTGGTTAGGACCCATCACACTTGTACAACACTCGATTAGAACACGCACCAGGAATATAATAGAAAACACGCCACACGCTTGAATAATGGATTAAAAGACGCTATCAATATCACAAGGGCAAGAGTTGGTTAGGACCCATCACACTTGTACAACACTCGATTAGAACACGCACCAGGAATATAATAGAAAACACGCCACACGCTTGAATAATGGATTAAAAGACGCTATCAATATCACAAGGGCAAGAGTTGGTTAGGACCCATCACACTTGTACAACACTCGATTAGAACACGCACCAGGAATATAATAGAAAACACGCCACACGCTTGAATAATGGATTAAAAGACGCTATCAATATCACAAGGGCAAGAGTTGGTTAGGACCCATCACACTTGTACAACACTCGATTAGAACACGCACCAGGAATATAATAGAAAACACGCCACACGCTTGAATAATGGATTAAAAGACGCTATCAATATCACAAGGGCAAGAGTTGGTTAGGACCCATCACACTTGTACAACACTCGATTAGAACACGCACCAGGAATATAATAGAAAACACGTCACACGCTTGAATAATGGATTAAAAGACGCTATCAATATCACAAGGGCAAGAGTTGGTTAGGACCCATCACACTTGTACAACACTCGATTAGAACACGCACCAGGAATATAATAGAAAACACGCCACACGCTTGAATAATGGATTAAAAGACGCTATCAATATCACAAGGGCAAGAGTTGGTTAGGACCCATCACACTTGTACAACACTCGATTAGAACACGCACCAGGAATATAATAGAAAACACGTCACACGCTTGAATAATGGATTAAAAGACGCTATCAATATCACAAGGGCAAGAGTTGGTTAGGACCCATCACACTTGTACAACACTCGATTAGAACACGCACCAGGAATATAATAGAAAACACGTCACACGCTTGAATAATGGATTAAAAGACGCTATCAATATCACAAGGGCAAGAGTTGGTTAGGACCCATCACACTTGTACAACACTCGATTAGAACACGCACCAGGAATATAATAGAAAACACGTCACACGCTTGAATAATGGATTAAAAGACGCTATCAATATCACAAGGGCAAGAGTTGGTTAGGACCCATCACACTTGTACAACACTCGATTAGAACACGCACCAGGAATATAATAGAAAACACGTCACACGCTTGAATAATGGATTAAAAGACGCTATCAATATCACAAGGGCAAGAGTTGGTTAGGACCCATCACACTTGTACAACACTCGATTAGAACACGCACCAGGAATATAATAGAAAACACGTCACACGCTTGAATAATGGATTAAAAGACGCTATCAATATCACAAGGGCAAGAGTTGGTTAGGACCCATCACACTTGTACAACACTCGATTAGAACACGCACCAGGAATATAATAGAAAACACGTCACACGCTTGAATAATGGATTAAAAGACGCTATCAATATCACAAGGGCAAGAGTTGGTTAGGACCCATCACACTTGTACAACACTCGATTAGAACACGCACCAGGAATATAATAGAAAACACGTCACACGCTTGAATAATGGATTAAAAGACGCTATCAATATCACAAGGGCAAGAGTTGGTTAGGACCCATCACACTTGTACAACACTCGATTAGAACACGCACCAGGAATATAATAGAAAACACGTCACACGCTTGAATAATGGATTAAAAGACGCTATCAATATCACAAGGGCAAGAGTTGGTTAGGACCCATCACACTTGTACAACACTCGATTAGAACACGCACCAGGAATATAATAGAAAACACGTCACACGCTTGAATAATGGATTAAAAGACGCTATCAATATCACAAGGGCAAGAGTTGGTTAGGACCCATCACACTTGTACAACACTCGATTAGAACACGCACCAGGAATATAATAGAAAACACGTCACACGCTTGAATAATGGATTAAAAGACGCTATCAATATCACAAGGGCAAGAGTTGGTTAGGACCCACCACACTTGTACAACACTCGATTAGAACACGCACCAGGAATATAATAGAAAACACGTCACACGCTTGAATAATGGATTAAAAGACGC
Source organism: Brachyptera risi (assembly GCA_964007535.1). NCBI lineage: Eukaryota > Metazoa > Arthropoda > Insecta > Plecoptera > Taeniopterygidae > Brachyptera > Brachyptera risi. The sequence goes on along the minus strand of OZ023329.1, from coordinate 51,472,472 downwards.
TATCAATATCACAAGGGCAAGAGTTGGTTAGGACCCATCACACTTGTACAACACTCGATTAGAACACGCACCAGGAATATAATAGAAAACACGCCACACGCTTGAATAATGGATTAAAAGACGCTATCAATATCACAAGGGCAAGAGTTGGTTAGGACCCATCACACTTGTACAACACTCGATTAGAACACGCACCAGGAATATAATAGAAAACACGTCACACGCTTGAATAATGGATTAAAAGACGCTATCAATATCACAAGGGCAAGAGTTGGTTAGGACCCATCACACTTGTACAACACTCGATTAGAACACGCACCAGGAATATAATAGAAAACACGTCACACGCTTGAATAATGGATTAAAAGACGCTATCAATATCACAAGGGCAAGAGTTGGTTAGGACCCATCACACTTGTACAACACTCGATTAGAACACGCACCAGGAATATAATAGAAAACACGCCACACGCTCGAATAATGGATTAAAAGACGCTATCAATATCACAAGGGCAAGAGTTGGTTAGGACCCATCACACTTGTACAACACTCGATTAGAACACGCACCAGGAATATAATAGAAAACACGTCACACGCTTGAATAATGGATTAAAAGACGCTATCAATATCACAAGGGCAAGAGTTGGTTAGGACCCATCACACTTGTACAACACTCGATTAGAACACGCACCAGGAATATAATAGAAAACACGTCACACGCTTGAATAATGGATTAAAAGACGCTATCAATATCACAAGGGCAAGAGTTGGTTAGGACCCATCACACTTGTACAACACTCGATTAGAACACGCACCAGGAATATAATAGAAAACACGCCACACGCTTGAATAATGGATTAAAAGACGCTATCAATATCACAAGGGCAAGAGTTGGTTAGGACCCATCACACTTGTACAACACTCGATTAGAACACGCACCAGGAATATAATAGAAAACACGCCACACGCTTGAATAATGGATTAAAAGACGCTATCAATATCACAAGGGCAAGAGTTGGTTAGGACCCATCACACTTGTACAACACTCGATTAGAACACGCACCAGGAATATAATAGAAAACACGTCACACGCTTGAATAATGGATTAAAAGACGCTATCAATATCACAAGGGCAAGAGTTGGTTAGGACCCATCACACTTGTACAACACTCGATTAGAACACGCACCAGGAATATAATAGAAAACACGCCACACGCTTGAATAATGGATTAAAAGACGCTATCAATATCACAAGGGCAAGAGTTGGTTAGGACCCATCACACTTGTACAACACTCGATTAGAACACGCACCAGGAATATAATAGAAAACACGCCACACGCTTGAATAATGGATTAAAAGACGCTATCAATATCACAAGGGCAAGAGTTGGTTAGGACCCATCACACTTGTACAACACTCGATTAGAACAGGCACCAGGAATATAATAGAAAACACGTCACACGCTTGAATAATGGATTAAAAGACGCTATCAATATCACAAGGGCAAGAGTTGGTTAGGACCCATCACACTTGTACAACACTCGATTAGAACACGCACCAGGAATATAATAGAAAACACGCCACACGCTTGAATAATGGATTAAAAGACGCTATCAATATCACAAGGGCAAGAGTTGGTTAGGACCCACCACACTTGTACAACACTCGATTAGAACACGCACCAGGAATATAATAGAAAACACGTCACACGCTTGAATAATGGATTAAAAGACGCTATCAATATCACAAGGGCAAGAGTTGGTTAGGACCCATCACACTTGTACAACACTCGATTAGAACACGCACCAGGAATATAATAGAAAACACGTCACACGCTTGAATAATGGATTAAAAGACGCTATCAATATCACAAGGGCAAGAGTTGGTTAGGACCCATCACACTTGTACAACACTCGATTAGAACACGCACCAGGAATATAATAGAAAACACGTCACACGCTTGAATAATGGATTAAAAGACGCTATCAATATCACAAGGGCAAGAGTTGGTTAGGACCCATCACACTTGTACAACACTCGATTAGAACACGCACCAGGAATATAATAGAAAACACGCCACACGCTTGAATAATGGATTAAAAGACGCTATCAATATCACAAGGGCAAGAGTTGGTTAGGACCCACCACACTTGTACAACACTCGATTAGAACACGCACCAGGAATATAATAGAAAACACGTCACACGCTTGAATAATGGATTAAAAGACGCTATCAATATCACAAGGGCAAGAGTTGGTTAGGACCCATCACACTTGTACAACACTCGATTAGAACACGCACCAGGAATATAATAGAAAACACGCCACACGCTTGAATAATGGATTAAAAGACGCTATCAATATCACAAGGGCAAGAGTTGGTTAGGACCCATCACACTTGTACAACACTCGATTAGAACACGCACCAGGAATATAATAGAAAACACGTCACACGCTTGAATAATGGATTAAAAGACGCTATCAATATCACAAGGGCAAGAGTTGGTTAGGACCCATCACACTTGTACAACACTCGATTAGAACACGCACCAGGAATATAATAGAAAACACGCCACACGCTTGAATAATGGATTAAAAGACGCTATCAATATCACAAGGGCAAGAGTTGGTTAGGACCCATCACACTTGTACAACACTCGATTAGAACACGCACCAGGAATATAATAGAAAACACGTCACACGCTTGAATAATGGATTAAAAGACGCTATCAATATCACAAGGGCAAGAGTTGGTTAGGACCCATCACACTTGTACAACACTCGATTAGAACACGCACCAGGAATATAATAGAAAACACACCACACGCTTGAATAATGGATTAAAAGACGCTATCAATATCACAAGGGCAAGAGTTGGTTAGGACCCATCACACTTGTACAACACTCGATTAGAACACGCACCAGGAATATAATAGAAAACACGTCACACGCTTGAATAATGGATTAAAAGACGCTATCAATATCACAAGGGCAAGAGTTGGTTAGGACCCATCACACTTGTACAACACTCGATTAGAACACGCACCAGGAATATAATAGAAAACACGTCACACGCTTGAATAATGGATTAAAAGACGCTATCAATATCACAAGGGCAAGAGTTGGTTAGGACCCATCACACTTGTACAACACTCGATTAGAACACGCACCAGGAATATAATAGAAAACACGTCACACGCTTGAATAATGGATTAAAAGACGCTATCAATATCACAAGGGCAAGAGTTGGTTAGGACCCATCACACTTGTACAACACTCGATTAGAACACGCACCAGGAATATAATAGAAAACACGTCACACGCTTGAATAATGGATTAAAAGACGCTATCAATATCACAAGGGCAAGAGTTGGTTAGGACCCATCACACTTGTACAACACTCGATTAGAACACGCACCAGGAATATAATAGAAAACACGTCACACGCTTGAATAATGGATTAAAAGACGCTATCAATATCACAAGGGCAAGAGTTGGTCAGGACCCATCACACTTGTACAACACTCGATTAGAACACGCACCAGGAATATAATAGAAAACACGTCACACGCTTGAATAATGGATTAAAAGACGCTATCAATATCACAAGGGCAAGAGTTGGTTAGGACCCATCACACTTGTACAACACTCGATTAGAACACGCATCAGGAATATAATAGAAAACACACCACACGCTTGAATAATGGATTAAAAGACGCTATCAATATCACAAGGGCAAGAGTTGGTTAGGACCCATCACACTTGTACAACACTCGATTAGAACACGCACCAGGAATATAATAGAAAACACGTCACACGCTTGAATAATGGATTAAAAGACGCTATCAATATCACAAGGGCAAGAGTTGGTTAGGACCCATCACACTTGTACAACACTCGATTAGAACACGCACCAGGAATATAATAGAAAACACGCCACACGCTTGAATAATGGATTAAAAGACGCTATCAATATCACAAGGGCAAGAGTTGGTTAGGACCCATCACACTTGTACAACACTCGATTAGAACACGCACCAGGAATATAATAGAAAACACGCCACACGCTTGAATAATGGATTAAAAGACGCTATCAATATCACAAGGGCAAGAGTTGGTTAGGACCCATCACACTTGTACAACACTCGATTAGAACACGCACCAGGAATATAATAGAAAACACGTCACACGCTTGAATAATGGATTAAAAGACGCTATCAATATCACAAGGGCAAGAGTTGGTTAGGACCCATCACACTTGTACAACACTCGATTAGAACACGCACCAGGAATATAATAGAAAACACGTCACACGCTTGAATAATGGATTAAAAGACGCTATCAATATCACAAGGGCAAGAGTTGGTTAGGACCCACCACACTTGTACAACACTCGATTAGAACACGCACCAGGAATATAATAGAAAACACGCCACACGCTTGAATAATGGATTAAAAGACGCTATCAATATCACAAGGGCAAGAGTTGGTTAGGACCCATCACACTTGTACAACACTCGATTAGAACACGCACCAGGAATATAATAGAAAACACGCCACACGCTTGAATAATGGATTAAAAGACTCTATCAATATCACAAGGGCAAGAGTTGGTTAGGACCCATCACACTTGTACAACACTCGATTAGAACACGCACCAGGAATATAATAGAAAACACGTCACACGCTTGAATAATGGATTAAAAGACGCTATCAATATCACAAGGGCAAGAGTTGGTTAGGACCCATCACACTTGTACAACACTCGATTAGAACACGCACCAGGAATATAATAGAAAACACGTCACACGCTTGAGTAATGGATTAAAAGACGCTATCAATATCACAAGGGCAAGAGTTGGTTAGGACCCATCACACTTGTACAACACTCGATTAGAACACGCACCAGGAATATAATAGAAAACACGCCACACGCTTGAATAATGGATTAAAAGACGCTATCAATATCACAAGGGCAAGAGTTGGTTAGGACCCATCACACTTGTACAACACTCGATTAGAACACGCACCAGGAATATAATAGAAAACACGTCACACGCTTGAATAATGGATTAAAAGACGCTATCAATATCACAAGGGCAAGAGTTGGTTAGGACCCATCACACTTGTACAACACTCGATTAGAACACGCACCAGGAATATAATAGAAAACACGTCACACGCTTGAATAATGGATTAAAAGACGCTATCAATATCACAAGGGCAAGAGTTGGTTAGGACCCATCACACTTGTACAACACTCGATTAGAACACGCACCAGGAATATAATAGAAAACACGTCACACGCTTGAATAATGGATTAAAAGACGCTATCAATATCACAAGGGCAAGAGTTGGTTAGGACCCATCACACTTGTACAACACTCGATTAGAACACGCACCAGGAATATAATAGAAAACACGTCACACGCTTGAATAATGGATTAAAAGACGCTATCAATATCACAAGGGCAAGAGTTGGTTAGGACCCATCACACTTGTACAACACTCGATTAGAACACGCACCAGGAATATAATAGAAAACACGTCACACGCTTGAATAATGGATTAAAAGACGCTATCAATATCACAAGGGCAAGAGTTGGTTAGGACCCATCACACTTGTACAACACTCGATTAGAACACGCACCAGGAATATAATAGAAAACACGCCACACGCTTGAATAATGGATTAAAAGACGCTATCAATATCACAAGGGCAAGAGTTGGTTAGGACCCATCACACTTGTACAACACTCGATTAGAACACGCACCAGGAATATAATAGAAAACACACCACACGCTTGAATAATGGATTAAAAGACGCTATCAATATCACAAGGGCAAGAGTTGGTTAGGACCCATCACACTTGTACAACACTCGATTAGAACACGCACCAGGAATATAATAGAAAACACGCCACACGCTTGAATAATGGATTAAAAGACGCTATCAATATCACAAGGGCAAGAGTTGGTTAGGACCCATCACACTTGTACAACACTCGATTAGAACACGCACCAGGAATATAATAGAAAACACGTCACACGCTTGAATAATGGATTAAAAGACGCTATCAATATCACAAGGGCAAGAGTTGGTTAGGACCCATCACACTTGTACAACACTCGATTAGAACACGCACCAGGAATATAATAGAAAACACGTCACACGCTTGAATAATGGATTAAAAGACGCTATCAATATCACAAGGGCAAGAGTTGGTTAGGACCCATCACACTTGTACAACACTCGATTAGAACACGCACCAGGAATATAATAGAAAACACGTCACACGCTTGAATAATGGATTAAAAGACGCTATCAATATCACAAGGGCAAGAGTTGGTTAGGACCCATCACACTTGTACAACACTCGATTAGAACACGCACCAGGAATATAATAGAAAACACATCACACGCTTGAATAATGGATTAAAAGACGCTATCAATATCACAAGGGCAAGAGTTGGTTAGGACCCATCACACTTGTACAACACTCGATTAGAACACGCACCAGGAATATAATAGAAAACACGTCACACGCTTGAATAATGGATTAAAAGACGCTATCAATATCACAAGGGCAAGAGTTGGTTAGGACCCATCACACTTGTACAACACTCGATTAGAACACGCACCAGGAATATAATAGAAAACACGTCACACGCTTGAGTAATGGATTAAAAGACGCTATCAATATCACAAGGGCAAGAGTTGGTTAGGACCCATCACACTTGTACAACACTCGATTAGAACACGCACCAGGAATATAATAGAAAACACGTCACACGCTTGAATAATGGATTAAAAGACGCTATCAATATCACAAGGGCAAGAGTTGGTTAGGACCCATCACACTTGTACAACACTCGATTAGAACACGCACCAGGAATATAATAGAAAACACGTCACACGCTTGAATAATGGATTAAAAGACGCTATCAATATCACAAGGGCAAGAGTTGGTTAGGACCCATCACACTTGTACAACACTCGATTAGAACACGCACCAGGAATATAATAGAAAACACGTCACACGCTTGAATAATGGATTAAAAGACGCTATCAATATCACAAGGGCAAGAGTTGGTTAGGACCCATCACACTTGTACAACACTCGATTAGAACACGCACCAGGAATATAATAGAAAACACGCCACACGCTTGAATAATGGATTAAAAGACGCTATCAATATCACAAGGGCAAGAGTTGGTTAGGACCCATCACACTTGTACAACACTCGATTAGAACACGCACCAGGAATATAATAGAAAACACGTCACACGCTTGAATAATGGATTAAAAGACGCTATCAATATCACAAGGGCAAGAGTTGGTTAGGACCCATCACACTTGTACAACACTCGATTAGAACACGCACCAGGAATATAATAGAAAACACGTCACACGCTTGAATAATGGATTAAAAGACGCTATCAATATCACAAGGGCAAGAGTTGGTTAGGACCCATCACACTTGTACAACACTCGATTAGAACACGCACCAGGAATATAATAGAAAACACGTCACACGCTTGAATAATGGATTAAAAGACGCTATCAATATCACAAGGGCAAGAGTTGGTTAGGACCCATCACACTTGTACAACACTCGATTAGAACACGCACCAGGAATATAATAGAAAACACGTCACACGCTTGAATAATGGATTAAAAGACGCTATCAATATCACAAGGGCAAGAGTTGGTTAGGACCCATCACACTTGTACAACACTCGATTAGAACACGCACCAGGAATATAATAGAAAACACGTCACACGCTTGAATAATGGATTAAAAGACGCTATCAATATCACAAGGGCAAGAGTTGGTTAGGACCCATCACACTTGTACAACACTCGATTAGAACACGCACCAGGAATATAATAGAAAACACGCCACACGCTTGAATAATGGATTAAAAGACGCTATCAATATCACAAGGGCAAGAGTTGGTTAGGACCCATCACACTTGTACAACACTCGATTAGAACACGCACCAGGAATATAATAGAAAACACGTCACACGCTTGAATAATGGATTAAAAGACGCTATCAATATCACAAGGGCAAGAGTTGGTTAGGACCCATCACACTTGTACAACACTCGATTAGAACACGCACCAGGAATATAATAGAAAACACGCCACACGCTTGAATAATGGATTAAAAGACGCTATCAATATCACAAGGGCAAGAGTTGGTTAGGACCCATCACACTTGTACAACACTCGATTAGAACACGCACCAGGAATATAATAGAAAACACGTCACACGCTTGAATAATGGATTAAAAGACGCTATCAATATCACAAGGGCAAGAGTTGGTTAGGACCCATCACACTTGTACAACACTCGATTAGAACACGCACCAGGAATATAATAGAAAACACGTCACACGCTTGAATAATGGATTAAAAGACGCTATCAATATCACAAGGGCAAGAGTTGGTTAGGACCCATCACACTTGTACAACACTCGATTAGAACACGCACCAGGAATATAATAGAAAACACGCCACACGCTTGAATAATGGATTAAAAGACGCTATCAATATCACAAGGGCAAGAGTTGGTTAGGACCCATCACACTTGTACAACACTCGATTAGAACACGCACCAGGAATATAATAGAAAACACGTCACACGCTTGAATAATGGATTAGAAGACGCTATCAATATCACAAGGGCAAGAGTTGGTTAGGACCCATCACACTTGTACAACACTCGATTAGCACACGCACCAGGAATATAATAGAAAACACGCCACACGCTTGAATAATGGATTAAAAGACGCTATCAATATCACAAGGGCAAGAGTTGGTTAGGACCCATCACACTTGTACAACACTCGATTAGAACACGCACCAGGAATATAATAGAAAACACGCCACACGCTTGAATAATGGATTAAAAGACGCTATCAATATCACAAGGGCAAGAGTTGGTTAGGACCCATCACACTTGTACAACACTCGATTAGAACACGCACCAGGAATATAATAGAAAACACGCCACACGCTTGAATAATGGATTAAAAGACGCTATCAATATCACAAGGGCAAGAGTTGGTTAGGACCCATCACACTTGTACAACACTCGATTAGAACATGCACCAGGAATATAATAGAAAACACGTCACACGCTTGAATAATGGATTAAAAGACGCTATCAATATCACAAGGGCAAGAGTTGGTTAGGACTCATCACACTTGTACAACACTCGATTAGAACACGCACCAGGAATATAATAGAAAACACGCCACACGCTTGAATAATGGATTAAAAGACGCTATCAATATCACAAGGGCAAGAGTTGGTTAGGACCCATCACACTTGTACAACACTCGATTAGAACACGCACCAGGAATATAATAGAAAACACGCCACACGCTTGAATAATGGATTAAAAGACGCTATCAATATCACAAGGGCAAGAGTTGGTTAGGACCCATCACACTTGTACAACACTCGATTAGAACACGCACCAGGAATATAATAGAAAACACGTCACACGCTTGAATAATGGATTAGAAGACGCTATCAATATCACAAGGGCAAGAGTTGGTTAGGACCCATCACACTTGTACAACACTCGATTAGAACACGCACCAGGAATATAATAGAAAACACGTCACACGCTTGAATAATGGATTAAAAGACGCTATCAATATCACAAGGGCAAGAGTTGGTTAGGACCCATCACACTTGTACAACACTCGATTAGAACACGCACCGGGAATATAATAGAAAACACGTCACACGCTTGAATAATGGATTAAAAGACGCTATCAATATCACAAGGGCAAGAGTTGGTTAGGGCCCATCACACTTGTACAACACTCGATTAGAACACGCACCAGGAATATAATAGAAAACACGCCACACGCTTGAATAATGGATTAAAAGACGCTATCAATATCACAAGGGCAAGAGTTGGTTAGGACCCATCACACTTGTACAACACTCGATTAGAACACGCACCAGGAATATAATAGAAAACACGTCACACGCTTGAATAATGGATTAAAAGACGCTATCAATATCACAAGGGCAAGAGTTGGTTAGGGCCCATCACACTTGTACAACACTCGATTAGAACACGCACCAGGAATATAATAGAAAACACGCCACACGCTTGAATAATGGATTAAAAGACGCTATCAATATCACAAGGGCAAGAGTTGGTTAGGACCCATCACACTTGTACAACACTCGATTAGAACACGCACCAGGAATATAATAGAAAACACGTCACACGCTTGAATAATGGATTAAAAGACGCTATCAATATCACAAGGGCAAGAGTTGGTTAGGACCCATCACACTTGTACAACACTCGATTAGAACACGCACCAGGAATATAATAGAAAACACGCCACACGCTTGAATAATGGATTAAAAGACGCTATCAATATCACAAGGGCAAGAGTTGGTTAGGACCCATCACACTTGTACAACACTCGATTAGAACACGCACCAGGAATATAATAGAAAACACGCCACACGCTTGAATAATGGATTAAAAGACGCTATCAATATCACAAGGGCAAGAGTTGGTTAGGACCCATCACACTTGTACAACACTCGATTAGAACACGCACCAGGAATATAATAGAAAACACGCCACACGCTTGAATAATGGATTAAAAGACGCTATCAATATCACAAGGGCAAGAGTTGGTTAGGACCCATCACACTTGTACAACACTCGATTAGAACACGCACCAGGAATATAATAGAAAACACGTCACAAGCTTGAATAATGGATTAAAAGACGCTATCAATATCACAAGGGCAAGAGTTGGTTAGGACCCATCACACTTGTACAACACTCGATCAGAACACGCACCAGGAATATAATAGAAAACACGTCACACGCTTGAATAATCGACTAAAAGACGCTATCAATATCACAAGGGCAAGAGTTGGTTAGGACCCATCACACTTGTACAACACTCGATTAGAACACGCACCAGGAATATAATAGAAAACACGCCACACGCTTGAATAATGGATTAAAAGACGCTATCAATATCACAAGGGCAAGAGTTGGTTAGGACCCATCACACTTGTACAACACTCGATTAGAACACGCACCAGGAATATAATAGAAAACACGTCACACGCTTGAATAATGGATTAAAAGACGCTATCAATATCACAAGGGCAAGAGTTGGTTAGGACCCATCACACTTGTACAACACTCGATTAGAACACGCACCAGGAATATAATAGAAAACACGTCACACGCTTGAATAATGGATTAAAAGACGCTATCAATATCACAAGGGCAAGAGTTGGTTAGGACCCATCACACTTGTACAACACTCGATTAGAACACGCACCAGGAATATAATAGAAAACACGCCACACGCTTGAATAATGGATTAAAAGACGCTATCAATATCACAAGGGCAAGAGTTGGTTAGGACCCATCACACTTGTACAACACTCGATTAGAACACGCACCAGGAATATAATAGAAAACACGCCACACGCTTGAATAATGGATTAAAAGACGCTATCAATATCACAAGGGCAAGAGTTGGTTAGGACCCATCACACTTGTACAACACTCGATTAGAACACGCACCAGGAATATAATAGAAAACACGCCACACGCTTGAATAATGGATTAAAAGACGCTATCAATATCACAAGGGCAAGAGTTGGTTAGGACCCATCACACTTGTACAACACTCGATTAGAACACGCACCAGGAATATAATAGAAAACACGTCACACGCTTGAATAATGGATTAAAAGACGCTATCAATATCACAAGGGCAAGAGTTGGTTAGGACCCATCACACTTGTACAACACTCGATTAGAACACGCACCAGGAATATAATAGAAAACACGTCACACGCTTGAATAATGGATTAAAAGACGCTATCAATATCACAAGGGCAAGAGTTGGTTAGGACCCATCACACTTGTACAACACTCGATTAGAACACGCACCAGGAATATAATAGAAAACACGTCACACGCTTGAATAATGGATTAAAAGACGCTATCAATATCACAAGGGCAAGAGTTGGTTAGGACCCATCACACTTGTACAACACTCGATTAGAACACGCACCAGGAATATAATAGAAAACACGTCACACGCTTGAATAATGGATTAAAAGACGCTATCAATATCACAAGGGCAAGAGTTGGTTAGGACCCATCACACTTGTACAACACTCGATTAGAACACGCACCAGGAATATAATAGAAAACACGTCACACGCTTGAATAATGGATTAAAAGACGCTATCAATATCACAAGGGCAAGAGTTGGTTAGGACCCATCACACTTGTACAACACTCGATTAGAACACGCACCAGGAATATAATAGAAAACACGTCACACGCTTGAATAATGGATTAAAAGACGCTATCAATATCACAAGGGCAAGAGTTGGTTAGGACCCATCACACTTGTACAACACTCGATTAGAACACGCACCAGGAATATAATAGAAAACACGTCACACGCTTGAATAATGGATTAAAAGACGCTATCAATATCACAAGGGCAAGAGTTGGTTAGGACCCATCACACTTGTACAACACTCGATTAGAACACGCACCAGGAATATAATAGAAAACACGCCACACGCTTGAATAATGGATTAAAAGACGCTATCAATATCACAAGGGCAAGAGTTGGTTAGGACCCATCACACTTGTACAACACTCGATTAGAACACGCACCAGGAATATAATAGAAAACACGTCACACGCTTGAATAATGGATTAAAAGACGCTATCAATATCACAAGGGCAAGAGTTGGTTAGGACCCATCACACTTGTACAACACTCGATTAGAACACGCACCAGGAATATAATAGAAAACACGTCACACGCTTGAATAATGGATTAAAAGACGCTATCAATATCACAAGGGCAAGAGTTGGTTAGGACCCATCACACTTGTACAACACTCGATTAGAACACGCACCAGGAATATAATAGAAAACACGTCACACGCTTGAATAATGGATTAAAAGACGCTATCAATATCACAAGGGCAAGAGTTGGTTAGGACCCATCACACTTGTACAACACTCGATTAGAACACGCACCAGGAATATAATAGAAAACACGTCACACGCTTGAATAATGGATTAAAAGACGCTATCAATATCACAAGGGCAAGAGTTGGTTAGGACCCATCACACTTGTACAACACTCGATTAGAACACGCACCAGGAATATAATAGAAAACACGTCACACGCTTGAATAATGGATTAAAAGACGCTATCAATATCACAAGGGCAAGAGTTGGTTAGGACCCATCACACTTGTACAACACTCGATTAGAACACGCACCAGGAATATAATAGAAAACACGTCACACGCTTGAATAATGGATTAAAAGACGCTATCAATATCACAAGGGCAAGAGTTGGTTAGGACCCATCACACTTGTACAACACTCGATTAGAACACGCACCAGGAATATAATAGAAAACACGTCACACGCTTGAATAATGGATTAAAAGACGCTATCAGTATCACAAGGGCAAGAGTTGGTTAGGACCCATCACACTTGTACAACACTCGATTAGAACACGCACCAGGAATATAATAGAAAACACGTCACACGCTTGAATAATGGATTAAAAGACGCTATCAATATCACAAGGGCAAGAGTTGGTTAGGACCCATCACACTTGTACAACACTCGATTAGAACACGCACCAGGAATATAATAGAAAACACGTCACACGCTTGAATAATGGATTAAAAGACGCTATCAATATCACAAGGGCAAGAGTTGGTTAGGACCCATCACACTTGTACAACACTCGATTAGAACACGCACCAGGAATATAATAGAAAACACGTCACACGCTTGAATAATGGATTAAAAGACGCTATCAATATCACAAGGGCAAGAGTTGGTTAGGACCCATCACACTTGTACAACACTCGATTAGAACACGCACCAGGAATATAATAGAAAACACGCCACACGCTTGAATAATGGATTAAAAGACGCTATCAATATCACAAGGGCAAGAGTTGGTTAGGACCCATCACACTTGTACAACACTCGATTAGAACACGCACCAGGAATATAATAGAAAACACGCCACACGCTTGAATAATGGATTAAAAGACGCTATCAATATCACAAGGGCAAGAGTTGGTTAGGACCCATCACACTTGTACAACACTCGATTAGAACACGCACCAGGAATATAATAGAAAACACGCCACACGCTTGAATAATGGATTAAAAGATGCTATCAATATCACAAGGGCAAGAGTTGGTTAGGCCCCATCACACTTGTACAACACTCGATTAGAACACGCACCAGGAATATAATAGAAAACACGTCACACGCTTGAATAATGGATTAAAAGACGCTATCAATATCACAAGGGCAAGAGTTGGTTAGGACCCATCACACTTGTACAACACTCGATTAGAACACGCACCAGGAATATAATAGAAAACACGTCACACGCTTGAATAATGGATTAAAAGACGCTATCAATATCACAAGGGCAAGAGTTGGTTAGGACCCATCACACTTGTACAACACTCGATTAGAACACGCACCAGGAATATAATAGAAAACACACCACACGCTTGAATAATGGATTAAAAGACGCTATCAATATCACAAGGGCAAGAGTTGGTTAGGACCCATCACACTTGTACAACACTCGATTAGAACACGCACCAGGAATATAATAGAAAACACGTCACACGCTTGAATAATGGATTAAAAGACGCTATCAATATCACAAGGGCAAGAGTTGGTTAGGACCCATCACACTTGTACAACACTCGATTAGAACACGCACCAGGAATATAATAGAAAACACGCCACACGCTTGAATAATGGATTAAAAGACGCTATCAATATCACAAGGGCAAGAGTTGGTTAGGACCCATCACACTTGTACAACACTCGATTAGAACACGCACCAGGAATATAATAGAAAACACGTCACACGCTTGAATAATGGATTAAAAGACGCTATCAATATCACAAGGGCAAGAGTTGGTTAGGACCCATCACACTTGTACAACACTCGATTAGAACACGCACCAGGAATATAATAGAAAACACGTCACACGCTTGAATAATGGATTAAAAGACGCTATCAATATCACAAGGGCAAGAGTTGGTTAGGACCCATCACACTTGTACAACACTCGATTAGAACACGCACCAGGAATATAATAGAAAACACGTCACAAGCTTGAATAATGGATTAAAAGACGCTATCAATATCACAAGGGCAAGAGTTGGTTAGGACCCATCACACTTGTACAACACTCGATTAGAACACGCACCAGGAATATAATAGAAAACACGTCACACGCTTGAATAATGGATTAAAAGACGCTATCAATATCACAAGGGCAAGAGTTGGTTAGGACCCATCACACTTGTACAACACTCGATTAGAACACGCACCAGGAATATAATAGAAAACACGCCACACGCTTGAATAATGGATTAAAAGACGCTATCAATATCACAAGGGCAAGAGTTGGTTAGGACCCATCACACTTGTACAACACTCGATTAGAACACGCACCAGGAATATAATAGAAAACACGTCACACGCTTGAATAATGGATTAAAAGACGCTATCAATATCACAAGGGCAAGAGTTGGTTGGGACCCATCACACTTGTACAACACTCGATTAGAACACGCACCAGGAATATAATAGAAAACACGTCACACGCTTGAATAATGGATTAAAAGACGCTATCAGTATCACAAGGGCAAGAGTTGGTTAGGACCCATCACACTTGTACAACACTCGATTAGAACACGCACCAGGAATATAATAGAAAACACGTCACACGCTTGAATAATGGATTAAAAGACGCTATCAATATCACAAGGGCAAGAGTTGGTTAGGACCCATCACACTTGTACAACACTCGATTAGAACACGCACCAGGAATATAATAGAAAACACGTCACACGCTTGAATAATGGATTAAAAGACGCTATCAATATCACAAGGGCAAGAGTTGGTTGGGACCCATCACACTTGTACAACACTCGATTAGAACACGCACCAGGAATATAATAGAAAACACGTCACACGCTTGAATAATGGATTAAAAGACGCTATCAGTATCACAAGGGCAAGAGTTGGTTAGGACCCATCACACTTGTACAACACTCGATTAGAACACGCACCAGGAATATAATAGAAAACACGTCACACGCTTGAATAATGGATTAAAAGACGCTATCAATATCACAAGGGCAAGAGTTGGTTAGGACCCATCACACTTGTACAACACTCGATTAGAACACGCACCAGGAATATAATAGAAAACACGTCACACGCTTGAATAATGGATTAAAAGACGCTATCAATATCACAAGGGCAAGAGTTGGTTAGGACCCATCACACTTGTACAACACTCGATTAGAACACGCACCAGGAATATAATAGAAAACACGTCACACGCTTGAATAATGGATTAAAAGACGCTATCAATATCACAAGGGCAAGAGTTGGTTAGGACCCATCACACTTGTACAACACTCGATTAGAACACGCACCAGGAATATAATAGAAAACACGTCACACGCTTGAATAATGGATTAAAAGACGCTATCAATATCACAAGGGCAAGAGTTGGTTAGGACCCATCACACTTGTACAACACTCGATTAGAACACGCACCAGGAATATAATAGAAAACACGTCACACGCTTGAATAATGGATTAAAAGACGCTATCAATATCACAAGGGCAAGAGTTGGTTAGGACCCATCACACTTGTACAACACTCGATTAGAACACGCACCAGGAATATAATAGAAAACACGTCACACGCTTGAATAATGGATTAAAAGACGCTATCAATATCACAAGGGCAAGAGTTGGTTAGGACCCATCACACTTGTACAACACTCGATTAGAACACGCACCAGGAATATAATAGAAAACACGCCACACGCTTGAATAATGGATTAAAAGACGCTATCAATATCACAAGGGCAAGAGTTGGTTAGGACCCATCACACTTGTACAACACTCGATTAGAACACGCACCAGGAATATAATAGAAAACACGCCACACGCTTGAATAATGGATTAAAAGACGCTATCAATATCACAAGGGCAAGAGTTGGTTAGGACCCATCACACTTGTACAACACTCGATTAGAACACGCACCAGGAATATAATAGAAAACACGTCACACGCTTGAATAATGGATTAAAAGACGCTATCAATATCACAAGGGCAAGAGTTGGTTAGGACCCATCACAC
The DNA here is from genome assembly GCA_964007535.1 of Brachyptera risi. Taxonomy (NCBI): domain Eukaryota; kingdom Metazoa; phylum Arthropoda; class Insecta; order Plecoptera; family Taeniopterygidae; genus Brachyptera; species Brachyptera risi. The sequence continues at coordinate 51,455,193 of OZ023329.1, read as the reverse complement.
TTGTACAACACTCGATTAGAACACGCACCAGGAATATAATAGAAAACACGTCACACGCTTGAATAATGGATTAAAAGACGCTATCGATATCACAAGGGCAAGAGTTGGTTAGGACCCATCACACTTGTACAACACTCGATTAGAACACGCACCAGGAATATAATAGAAAACACGTCACACGCTTGAATAATGGATTAAAAGACGCTATCAATATCACAAGGGCAAGAGTTGGTTAGGACCCATCACACTTGTACAACACTCGATTAGAACACGCACCAGGAATATAATAGAAAACACGTCACACGCTTGAATAATGGATTAAAAGACGCTATCAATATCACAAGGGCAAGAGTTGGTTAGGACCCATCACACTTGTACAACACTCGATTAGAACACGCACCAGGAATATAATAGAAAACACGTCACACGCTTGAATAATGGATTAAAAGACGCTATCAATATCACAAGGGCAAGAGTTGGTTAGGACCCATCACACTTGTACAACACTCGATTAGAACACGCACCAGGAATATAATAGAAAACACGCCACACGCTTGAATAATGGATTAAAAGACGCTATCAATATCACAAGGGCAAGAGTTGGTTAGGACCCATCACACTTGTACAACACTCGATTAGAACACGCACCAGGAATATAATAGAAAACACGTCACACGCTTGAATAATGGATTAAAAGACGCTATCAATATCACAAGGGCAAGAGTTGGTTAGGACCCATCACACTTGTACAACACTCGATTAGCACACGCACCAGGAATATAATAGAAAACACGTCACACGCTTGAATAATGGATTAAAAGACGCTATCAATATCACAAGGGCAAGAGTTGGTTAGGACCCATCACACTTGTACAACACTCGATTAGAACACGCACCAGGAATATAATAGAAAACACACCACACGCTTGAATAATGGATTAAAAGACGCTATCAATATCACAAGGGCAAGAGTTGGTTAGGACCCATCACACTTGTACAACACTCGATTAGAACACGCACCAGGAATATAATAGAAAACACGCCACACGCTTGAATAATGGATTAAAAGACGCTATCAATATCACAAGGGCAAGAGTTGGTTAGGACTCATCACACTTGTACAACACTCGATTAGAACACGCACCAGGAATATAATAGAAAACACGTCACACGCTTGAATAATGGATTAAAAGACGCTATCAATATCACAAGGGCAAGAGTTGGTTAAGACCCATCACACTTGTACAACACTCGATTAGAACACGCACCAGGAATATAATAGAAAACACGTCACACGCTTGAATAATGGATTAAAAGACGCTATCAATATCACAAGGGCAAGAGTTGGTTAGGACCCATCACACTTGTACAACACTCGATTAGAACACGCACCAGGAATATGATAGAAAACACGTCACACGCTTGAATAATGGATTAAAAGACGCTATCAATATCACAAGGGCAAGAGTTGGTTAGGACCCATCACACTTGTACAACACTCGATTAGAACACGCACCGGGAATATAATAGAAAACACGTCACACGCTTGAATAATGGATTAAAAGACGCTATCAATATCACAAGGGCAAGAGTTGGTTAGGACCCATCACACTTGTACAACACTCGATTAGAACACGCACCAGGAATATAATAGAAAACACGTCACACGCTTGAATAATGGATTAAAAGACGCTATCAATATCACAAGGGCAAGAGTTGGTTAGGACCCACCACACTTGTACAACACTCGATTAGAACACGCACCAGGAATATAATAGAAAACACGTCACACGCTTGAATAATGGATTAAAAGACGCTATCAATATCACAAGGGCAAGAGTTGGTTAGGACCCATCACACTTGTACAACACTCGATTAGAACACGCACCAGGAATATAATAGAAAACACGTCACACGCTTGAATAATGGATTAAAAGACGCTATCAATATCACAAGGGCAAGAGTTGGTCAGGACCCATCACACTTGTACAACACTCGATTAGAACACGCACCAGGAATATAATAGAAAACACGTCACACGCTTGAATAATGGATTAAAAGACGCTATCAATATCACAAGGGCAAGAGTTGGTTATGACCCATCACACTTGTACAACACTCGATTAGAACACGCACCAGGAATATAATAGAAAACACGTCACACGCTTGAATAATGGATTAAAAGACGCTATCAATATCACAAGGGCAAGAGTTGGTTAGGACCCATCACACTTGTACAACACTCGATTAGAACACGCACCAGGAATATAATAGAAAACACGTCACACGCTTGAATAATGGATTAAAAGACGCTATCAATATCACAAGGGCAAGAGTTGGTTAGGACCCATCACACTTGTACAACACTCGATTAGAACACGCACCAGGAATATAATAGAAAACACGTCACACGCTTGAATAATGGATTAAAAGACGCTATCAATATCACAAGGGCAAGAGTTGGTTAGGACCCATCACACTTGTACAACACTCGATTAGAACACGCACCAGGAATATAATAGAAAACACGCCACACGCTTGAATAATGGATTAAAAGACGCTATCAATATCACAAGGGCAAGAGTTGGTTAGGACCCATCACACTTGTACAACACTCGATTAGAACACGCACCAGGAATATAATAGAAAACACGCCACACGCTTGAATAATGGATTAAAAGACGCTATCAATATCACACTCATCATTTTGATTTGGTGTTTCGTAAAACAATCACTATCAATGTTATATCTTTGTAAAATCCAGGCCTACCTCGTTCTATTTTCCTTTCCGAGATGACCACCTTTACAAATCGACCCTTTCCACAAACGTTCGATTTCTCCGTTCTATTTTTATCCCGCTTTCTAAAGGTACCTGTCTCGCCACCCCATATATTCAAATATATATCATATATATATTTCCCATACATTTCAAGCGGGCGGATAGAAATAGAACTAATCATTTTCGAATTATGTTTCTGCTAGACTCAATGTAGAAGCCTCAGCTTCAATTGCTGAGAAACAATCGCTCACAATTCACAAAATAGATACATTGAATATATCAATTCAACATTTCTGAGCCGTATCCATAGAACTATACTTTTTGGTAACAATGTATGAAATATAATTTGAAGATACAGTGGCGTGGCGTCTGACGATCTACTCAGTCACCTCTGACCTAAAACAATCATACAATGACATTTCATTTCTTCTCTCACCGACGCCAATAGATCACGAATCAACAGAGCTGTCATTGGAACGAACATTATCCGTTATGATCAAATGGTCCAAGGCCCAGTATTATCAAATCCAGTCAGTATTCATCTGAGAGTTGGTGAAAACAGTTAGTATGGGTAACCATGGTGATAGCAAATTTGAACTGCCAGATAAAGGCTAACTGGACTTGGTAATATCGGGCCTAAGAATAAGATTCCGCTACAATTATATAAACTGTGAAGTAATGTTGATGATGTCAGTCAATAAGTCGTAAGTTATAAGTAATAAGTTATAAGTTAATGAAAGTTAATGCTATTAATATGTTATAACTTTCATCACTCATTCTATATCTAACTTTAATTCTGTCATCTTGGATATTATATTTGATATTTTTCAAGTTTCAGTCCACACACAGAGAATTTTCTCCATGTTAACTTCTTATCTTTATTAAAAAAAAGTAAGAGAAAAAATTGTGAAGTGTCTAGATGATAAGAAACAATGAGTTTCAAATAAACAGTAAATTAGAATAGACTAAATGTAGACGTGTCTCCACCATGATGCCAATTAGAACTATTATCATGTGTGGTTATTTAGAGACACTCTGATTGGATATTTTAACTTCACCACGGGTTAAACAGCCCACTTGATTGGATGTTATGTATTGTGACGTCAGAGGGGTCGTCAAGTGTTTTACAAGTTTGAAAGCAAAATAACGTTGCCATTCAGAAGAAACTTACCGGGTCGAGTATGGTGTTATCCTGAAGAGCGTAGTTAAAACCATTTGACATCACCGCGCGATTAAATAATCCTTTGGAACCACTTATTCATGTTCGATATTAATAAAAACCGCACGGAAAATTGGGATTGAATTGAAAAAGTACTCAATTTCAATTGAAAAAACGTTATCTTGGATCACACGATTGAATTATTAATTATAAAAACACTCTATTTCACACCAAAAAACAGTCAATTTGTAAAATGGCGCACTTTGTCAATCAGTCTATTGGAACATGCAATGAGAATGTTTTGTACAATACGTCACACGATTGATAAACAAAATTATAAAAGTACTCTTGAGTCCACACACATAAAAAAAGCTCGGTAAAATCACACTAAAAAAATCACTCGATAATAAAACGGCAACAGATTTAAAAATATAGGCATATTCTGAAAAAGGCCCACGTCAAACGATTAAATTGGAAATTCGAAACACACTCTTGATTTCACACGGAAAAAAATACTCGTTGAATAAAATCACCTGGAAAATCACTCGGTCAAAACCACATCGGAAAATGTATTCTGAACGAATCACACGATTAAATGGAAAAATTTGAAAAACACTTAATTTCACAATGAAAATAATCACTCGGAGAATAAAAACACACGATTGAAAAACGAATTGACAATATATTCTGAAAATATCACACGATTAAATTCAACATTCGAAAAGCACTATTAAATTCACACAAAAAAAATCACTCGGTAAATAAAATCACTTGAAAAATCACACGATAAAAAAACACATCGAAAATATATTCTAAAAATATCACACGATTAAATTCAAAATTTGGAAAGCACTATTAATTTCACACGGAAAAAAAATCACTCGATAAATAAAATCACTTGAAAAATCACACGATTGAAAAATGCATTGAAAATATATTCTAAAAATATCATACGATTGAATTTTAAATTCGAAAAGCACTAATAAATTCACACGAAAAAAGTCACACGGTAAATAAAATCATTCGAAAAATCACTCGGTAATTAAAATCATTCGGAAAATCACTCGGATAAAAACGCATTGAAAATATATTTTAAAAATATCACACGATTAAATTAAAAATTCGAAAAACACTATTAACATCACACGGCAAAAAAAACACTCGGTAAAATCACACTCAAAAATCACTCGGTGAATAAAAACACTTGAAAAATCACTCGATTAAAAAACGCAATGAAAATATGGGCCCATTCTAAAAATATCACACGATTGAATAGAAAATTGAAAAAACACTAATAATTTCACACGGACAAAAATCACTCGGTAAAAAAGATGCATTGAAATTATATTATCAAATTATCACACAATTGAATTTAAAAAAAACATCAATTTCACACGGCAAAAAAATCATTCGGTAAAATCACACTCAAAAAACACTCGGGAAATAAAACCACACTTGATAAATCACACGATTGAAAAACGCATTGAAAATGATATATTCGAAAGATATCACACGAATAAATTAAGAATTCAAAAAACACTATCAACTTCACACGGCAAAAAAAAATCATTCGGTAAAATCACACTCAAAAATCACTCGGTAGGCCTAGATAAAATCACTTGAAAAATCACACGATTGAAGAACGCATTGAAAATATATTCTAAAAATATCACACGATTAAATTCAGAAATTCGAAAAGCACTATTAAATTCACACAAAAAAAAAATCATTCGGTAGGCCTAGGCCTAAATAAAATCACTTGAAAAATCAATCGATTGAAAAATGCATTGAAAATATATTCTGAAAATATCACACGATGAAATTCAAAATTCGAAAAGCACTATTAAATTCACACGAAAAAAATCACTCGGTAAATAAAAACACTTGAAAAATCACACGATTGAAAAAAGCATTGAAAATATATTCTGAAAATATCACACGATTGAATTCAAAATTCGAAAAGCACTATTAAATTCACACGAAAAAAAAAATCATTCGGTAGGCCTAAATAAAATCACTTGAAAAATCACTCGATTGAAAAATGCATTGAAAATATATTCTGAAAATATCACACGGTTAAATTCAAGATTGGAAAAGCACTATTGAATTCACACGAAAAAAATCACTCGGTAAATAAAATCACTGGAAAAATCACACGATTGAAAAACGCATTGAAAATATATTCTAAAAATAGCACACGATTAAATTGAAAATTCGAAAAGCACTATTAAATTCACACGAAGAAAAATCACTTGGTGAATAAAATCACTTGAAAAATCACACGATTGAAAAACGCATTGAAAATATATTCTAAAAATAGCACACGATTAAATTAAAAATTCGAAAAGCACTATTGAATTCACACGAAGAAAAATCACTTGAAAAATCACACGATTGAAAAACGCAATGAAAATATATTCTGAAAATATCACACGATTAAATTAAAAATTCGAAAAGCACTATTAAATTCACACGAAAAAACATCACTCGGTAAATAAAATCACTTGATAAATCACACGATTGAAAAATACAATGAAAATATTTTCTAAAAATATCACACGATTAAATTAAAAATTCGAAAAGCACTATCAAATTCACACGAAAAAAAATCACTCGGTAAATAAAATCACTTAAAAGTCACACGATTGAAAAACGCAATGAAAATATATTCTAAAAATATCACACGATTAAATTCAAAATTCGAAAAGCTATTAAATTCACACGTAAAAAAATCACTCGATGAATAAAATCACTTGAAAAATCACACGATTAAGAAACGCATCGAAAATATATTCTAAAAATATCACACGATTAAATTGAAGATTCGAAAAGCACTATTAATTTCACACGTAAAAAAATCACTCGGTAGGCCTAGATAAAATCACTCGAAAAATCACACGGTTTAAAAACGCATTGAGAATATATTCTAAAAATATCACACGATTAAATTAAAAATTCGGAAAGCACTATTAATTCCACACGTAAAAAAATCACTCGGTAAATAAAATCACTTGAATAATCACACGATTGAAAAACGCATTGAAAATATATTCTAAAAGTATCACACGGATAAATTAAAAATTTGAAAAGCACTATTAAATTCACACGAAAAAAAATCACTCAGTAAATAAAATCACTTGAAAAATCACACGATCGAAAAACGCATTGAGAATATATTCTAAAAATAGCACACGATTAAATAAAAAATTGAAAAAACACTATTAACTTCACACGGTAAAAAAAAATCATTCGGTAAAATCACACTCAAAAATCACTCGGTAGGCCTAGGCCTAAATAAAATCACTTGAAAAATCACACGGTTGAAAAACGCATTGAAAATATATTCTAAAAATATCACACGATTAAATTTGAAATTTGAAAAGCACTATTAAATTCACACGAGAAAAAATCACTCTGTAAACAAAATCACTTGAAAAATCACACGATCGAAAAACGCATTGAAAATATATTCTAAAAATAGCACACGATTAAATAAAAAATTGAAAAAACACTGATAATTTCACACACGGAATAAATCACTTGTTAAATAAAATCACACTTGTAAAATCACTCGATTAAAATACGTACAAAAATATTCATAAAAAACGTCACACGATTAAATAATATCTTCAATTTCACTTTCAAAATACGTTTACTTGTCTAAATAACGGTTGTAATGATTTGATTCAATACTACCACCTTAAAGAAAATCACTTGAATGAAGAAAAGTTCGAAAAATGTAATACCACTACAAAAAAAAAAAAGTCACACTTTTGGAAATAATTCCTCAAAAAATCGAACGTTTTTCCGGAGCTCCGACGTGGAGATGTTATCTCGTCAAAGTCCAGCTGAACACTGATTTCTCTCTACTTTTTCAATTTCGAAGCCGATCCCACATCTTCATCCAGTCCTGTGATTGGCTGAAAATATTCAGAACAAATGGAACAAATCGGAGCGAAATCAATAAACCTTACAAAAATTAGATAATATTCAATCAATTCAACAAACCTTTAATAAAACATTATTTTGACCAAATTTTTTTTTCCTTGATGTATTTTTATATTTTCATTTTCTATTCCGTGAATTTTTTCTCACAAAAAGGTGTTTAATTCACTTTTTTATTTTGATTAATCATTTTAACGTTGGCCAGACTACGCTAAAAAATCAACAAAGACTTAACAAAGATGGCGACCGTTTTACAATGAAATTTATGATCAACCCATACCAAAAAACATCCCCTATTCATAACCTAAATACATTATTTTCAATACAGAGTGAATATAATTATAGATGTGTCAATATGCATGATTTAGAGAATTGAATGACAATCAAACTGATGCAATCAAATAATAACAATCTTGACACAGATCTGAGATATACTCATTATAAGGTCAGATAAATTGTCAACAAAACTCACGACCTACGCCCACACGGTACCAATAAGAGTTTAATTAATAAACCTGCATCTATAACTTCGTACAGATATGTATATGTAGATATTCTTAGGTAATCACAGATTCGTATTTATTAAGAGGTGCCACATTATTCATCCCTAGAAAACTACTGTCAGACATTCAATCCCACCTGTTGCTGGGTCAATGTACTCGTCCGTCGGCACGAATCGTCCAAGACGCATTATCCTGATGATTTTGTGCTACTTGTAAGGTAATCACGCTAGATATTGCTCTCAAAAGCTGTTTGAATCATAATCCGAATCAACTAATATGTCTACATATTACATATATTAGATCCCGACTGTAAAAGCCTATTAATATCGTCTAGAGTCTAGACTCGGTTATCAAATTCTAGGCCTATTCTTTGTTAGATTGATCATTATATTGTTGTCTATGGCCGGCTTGCTCATTCATTTCTAATATGTCAACGTTTTATGAACTATTCTTCATTTATTTCTACATAATTTCTAATGAGAGCCCTATTCGCATTCATTCTTATCATGACCTAGTGTAGGGCTATTCTGTGATGGGGCCTATACCTAGATAGCCGGCCGAGGTGTCAAGCTAAATGTCAACGTTTAGGACTATAGGGAGCTACATTAATCCTTGTTACATATTTCTGAGAAGAAATCTAAACCCATCTTTATCGTGGTCTTATTATAATAGGCTACGAATGGTCTATTGTATAATGTGGCTGGTATTTCAGTATTATTCTAGGCGTTCTGCATTTCCCATTTGTCAAAATTTAGACTCACACGATTTCTATTCACTTGGTTTTCAAATAAAATCTTTTGAATCTGATTGGTGTTATATTTGACCAAATTGATTGGTAATTACTTATTGTTTACTCCATTATCTAGACGTTATTTGGGGGTATGAATGGGAAGATGATAGATGCATGATATTTTACGAAAACCCATGCCTTATGCGGGTTTCGAGCCCACGCCCAGCAATTTCCTAGCGTTTCTATGACAACCCTCTCTTAACTGAGCCAGACAGGCTGCCTATAAACAGAATTACTCCAATCAGTAAACAATGTATAAAATACAGATGTTTACTTGTATAGTAAGTAGTTCAGTTTCCCTCGGTAGCTCAGTCAGCTGAGGCACCGCTTTAGTAACTGAAGTCACCGTTGGAGGTGGGTTCGAGTCCCGCATAAGGCACGAGTTTTTGTAAACGTCATTAAACTTATCATCACTTCATAGTATCATAATCACCCACTCATTCCGTCATTCGTACCCCCGTAAAACCTAGCTGTTGGTGGGGTCGTTCAATAAACAATAATCACCGTCAGTAAGTAGTTTACTGAATTTCGTGAAGTTTGATCGGTCCAAAGATATTTTCAAATTTGAATAAATTACTCGTCGAAAGTTTCATTAAAAACATGATGTTTGAATATATTGACATATTATTGACATGATATATTGTATATATATATATATATATATATATATATATATATATATATATATATATATATATAGAAATATATATATATACATTGACATAATATATTATATATATATATATATATATATATATATATATATATATATATATATATATATATATATATATATAACATACATTGACAGAATATAAACATATTGTATTTGTGCCTTTGCTAGAATAATAAGCCTACTCGGCGTTGCATATTGCAGATCGAATTGCATTATAATGTCGCAATGTAAAATCTCTGACATAATCTACCCGTCTCTGTATATTATTGTCCCAATATTACGTGAATATTTGGAATTGAACGGGTTAAAAAGACACGGCTTCATTTATATTATGTCCTTGATATATTTGCTTTGAAAAATAATCAGTTCAGCGTATTACAGAGACTTTTGATAAAAACAATTCAATTTCAATAGGTTCATAAGAATTGTCAGATAGTATCAATAGAATCTAAATTCATATGGGCTAAAAGTTTTTTTAGGAGAATTGAAACTCACATCATCTCAGAATATATTGGCGTCAGTGGATGATGAATGATTGTGATGAAATAATTTCATCGGATAAGTAAAACGAATACTCAGTTTCACCGAACAAGGTTTCCACAGGTCAAACAAAAAGCACAATCAGTTTGATGAAACTTGGCATACACAAGTATCATAATCTAACTAGATACTGTATAGTTTTGAGGCGCAATCGGTTCAACCTTTTTTGAGAAAAAAAGATTTCAAAAATTTTAAAAACTATGAAAATAACCCAGAATTGAAAATTGGGAAAGAAATATTCTTTTCGTGTAGACTCAAAATTTCATGGAATTTAAACAAAAGAATTTTCGCTTTATTACCAATCTCGACACGAATCGGTTTTATCCTGCATAACTTCAATTCAGTCCGTCAGTTGGAGTATCATATACCGACAAACATTCACAATCAGGATCAAGTCAAGTACACAAGTACATATTGCAAACCCTTGTCCTTGACTTGTATCAAATTACGTCCGAGTGGAATGGAAAGTATCAAGGTGGAATGGCCATGTCATATAATATAGAAAGAATGGATGAAAATTATCGATTTGTAAATTTAGGATCTATATAACCTTTCCAAAAATAAAAAATAAAAATATCTAAAATCGATCAAAAATAAATCAACCAATCAAGAAACGCAATCAGCCACGGAAAGACATGATTAGTACAGCATTATTAGTATACTCATATTATACACTGTATTTATCTTTTCAAAAGTTCCAAAACTGTTATTTTGAAATGAATAAGTAAATAATTAAATAATTGGATGATCATTAATAGTAATTGAGTGGTTTATTAGCGAGGTTGTATAGATACTCACCTATTCGACTATTTTCATTTCACATTTTTTATATTATTTGACTATTCTTGACAACATTTACACAGTGTACGTTTGAAATCTATCAGCCGTTAACAAATGGCTGAAAATGAATAAATAAATATCAGTGACCGCGTGCCACTGAGTGGAAACCAATACTAGTATCGAATATTACAGACGGAAAATAACCCAACTCTACTATTGTCTCCATGGCGACGACACGTGTATCGTACATGTGGTTTATTAGACTGAATACTCGTAACTCGTTTTCTTGTAGACAACGTTTCTCCCTGAAAGTCAATCCTTACATGTGATTGGAGGGCAGTTACACACGTGTGCATGGTGGCTACTTGAGAAGACACATAATACCAGGGTGGGGGGTGGAAGGGCAGGGGGATGAAAACAATGCCAATGCTTGTTGATTGATTGCGTTCATAGCTTGTCATATTACTGCTGAAGAGGTCACAGTTGTTGAAGGTCAAACGGAAAATCCTCAACATTTCTTCTAAAGGATGTCTCGATAATTAGACTGATTTTTATTGCTTCTGTCTGGGAATTTAATAGCAAAAAAAGTCAATTGACAACAGATGGAAATAAGGGAAAACTACAAAACAATTACTCAATATAATACTGTATAATCTGCATTATAGGTTATTTGTATTTGTGTATGGAAATAAAATTTAATTCGACTTATTTCAAATTAACAACGTGGGAGTAGTTCTAACTGGCAGTTTAAAGTTGCTATCACCACGGTTACCTGTGATATTTGTTTTCACTAACTCTCAGATAGAGGCTAATTACCACGGTATTACCACGGCCACTTAGTATTTATCTGAGAGTTGGTGAAAACAAATAGCATGAGTAACCATGGTGATATCAAGTTTAAACTGTCAGATAAAGACTAACTGGACTTGGTAATACCGGGCCTTGGTATAATACCGGGCCTGAGAAATATCTCATAGTTATGATATAAGGCCTAATTCTATTGTTGTGGACTGACCGATTGTGGGTCGCGTTAAACGAGGGTCAGAGGTCACTCAGCTGGCATCGGATATTTACTTTCGAGAAATATGAAAATCAAGTAGAGTCAAATAAATAGAAAAAAACATCAGTACCCTACCAGAAAAATTGACTTGAAAATCACACGAAATAATATTTAGAAAATCAATTGGATCGACTGTGATACATTCGAGATTCCAGGATGAGAAATCAGGTGTAAGCTAGTATAGTAGTAGTAGTAGTAGTAGTAGTAGTAGTGTTTTTTTTTTTGCAAAAGTTCTTTATCATTTAAATAAAGTAGTAGTAGTGGTAGTAGTAGTAGTAGCATTTATTCCTTTAACACTCTTTCAAGGAATTCGGTATAAAATTTTCATATTTTACAATATAACTTATTAATAGCATTACAATCCATGTTGTTTTATTAGGGTGGGAAGTTGTTTTATTTCCTAACGCTGTTCAGGTGCATGGGAGACATCAATGCGCGGCTCGCAATGTTATACATTCATATTGGGTTCAACGACGCACTCTACTGATGGCTGAGATCTATTAGCGTCGGTGCATGATATATGAGGTGATGAGATAACATGTTATTCTATCAGGTGTCTTTGGATGGTGGGAAGGAGTCGGTCGTGGCCTGTTGTTAAGGAACCATCCCAGTATTAACCTGAACGTCAGAAGGAAACCATGAAAACCTCTGTCAGGATGGTTGACCATGGCAGGAATCTAACCCCGGTCTTCTGAATGACGGTTCAGTGTGTTACCACTCGGCCACTCGTCTCGGTAAACATTTTTCTCCGTACACAAATTAGTGTACTAAACTTTAAATTTAAATTTTTGTACTAAATTTTTGTAAACTAAAGCAAAAAGGATATAAGCAAAAAAAAATATATAATATAATATAATAATATTATATAATATTATTATATAATATTCAAAGAAGAAAAGATCATGACATCACGATTATATTGAGATCACGATTATATAATATTATACCTTATTGAAAACGTTTTGTCATATTATATTTAACCTTCATCTTTATCAATAACTTGGTTTATGAACATTTATTTCTATTCATCAATTTCATATCATTTCATTTTCAATCTGTACATTCGTTAAATTCTTACATTTATATGTAATATTTCTGATTTCTTATTTCATTTATTGTATATATTCGTTTTATATATTGAACAATACAAATTTCAAGATAATCAAACGTTACAAGAAAAGAAGAGAGTAAGTTGAAAGAAAAAGAAGACCCAACAAGCACATTTTTATCCATCCTGACTTGGTTTATCGTGGTTTCCCACAGTCCTTAAGAAAATGTTTGGATGAAGTAATAATCGGCTATGACCCAATCAGTAGAGTGATATGCCTAATTATACCAATTCAGGCCTATAACCATTTTCTCAAATTATTGTATAATGATAAAAGTTAATGAAAATAAGTGAACATTGCCCCAGAGACTCAGTTCAAAGTGGAAGATATCAACATTTGACATTTAATTGAATAATATTGAAATAATTTAATTTTATTACATTTATAAATCGTATTATAATCATTTTGAGCATTATGTCGTGTTAAAATAAGTCTCTTGATATTGGAATATAAGGTTGGCTATATTTGCATCATCACTTTCCTCAAAACTACAAAGTAATGCTGGGTTCCATTCGTCATGGCCATTTTCTTACTGGGGCTAAATCAAATTTTACATTTTATATATTTCATTCAACTTCTTTTCAAAATACTCTCTGATATTATTTAGTGATGTGATTTTCACAATCTTTTTTTTTTCTTCTTCCAAAAAAAATTCAACCTATTTTTCTTAAGGATGTGATTAAATTGATAATGTTGAGTATTTAATGCTATTTAGTATACTTTGTCCATATACGTGGGCTTCACACATATAAATATTTATTACTATTTTGTATTTTGTATTATTTTTTTCATGTATTATATGAATAAAATGTATATCAAATTGAAAAATTAAATTGATGATAATGTAGTACTCATTATATCATTATTTCATATTAAGTGATTGATAAGTGCCTCTAACTGAACATTGAATAATAATTGTATTTATTAAATGAAGGCACGGACACTTGGCAAGTTGGCCCCGCAATGTATATTTGATCCGCACTAGCCGTTGCATGACATTAGCCATGTCACCTTTGCATGTCACTTGTCATTAATACCACATGTTCATGGAAACCTTTCTCTTCACAAAATAACTCAAAAAAAGAAATAATTTGTTTCTAAGTTGGACCAGCTTAACCAGGGGCGATAAAGCAGTTCTACACTTGCTACTTTATCGACTCTGCTTCAACCATATTTAAATTTCAGCGCCCATTACATCCTATAATCACGCATCCACCTTGCCGTGACTGAGTGTATTTGGCGCCAAACTGAAGGATTTGCACTTGCACAATGTGTAGGGCCTAGGCAAAAAATTGCCTACTGCATGCCAACTTTGCATGTCACTTGTCTGTAGTTTATAGACAATTTTTAATTTGTTAATCACTGTTATACTGTTGTGCCACTATACTTATGAGTGATTTTTTAAAAATTATTCTACTGTGAATTAGCAGTTGAGTCTACTTTCGAGCCAAGTCCTGTGACAATTGACATCTATTCCTCCTCCGAAAAGTGAGGTTAAGACTTAACAGAATGGGGAAAGATTCTACAGAGCCAAAGGCAGCCCCAGAAGATGTTCTAAACATTTTATTAGCAACAGATATCCATTTAGGTTATGCCGAAAAGGATGCGATACGAGGTACGAATAATATATATGCCTAGTTTGAGTCGTTCCGATCTGGTTTGAAGTTTGGTCCTCTGCCTATATTTGGTTATCTTTGTCAAGTCTCATAATGTCTCTAGTGACAGTATCATTGGTAATGATTAGGGTTAGGTTGTGTCGACCGAAGGTTTATATCAAATGACAAAAAAGCCAAGTTTATGGCTTAAACCTTATACCCCAGGCCTACCTAACCCCCGGGCTGAGACCGGAAGCCCTACTGCCACCAAGTTGAAACATGACCCTATAACAGATCGCATCGGCACAAGTAGCTCAGTCATTGAATGTGACCATCAGGTGAAGGCAGTGAGGGTAGATCGGGCCTCCGTTCAATCTCCTTCACCGACTGTCTCTACAGAGGTTCTTTGTGGTTTCCCTTTGTAGCCTCTGAGGCGAATGACAGGATTTCTTTTCTTCACAGCCGCTTCCTTTCAATTTCTGGTCCTAGGCGTACCTAAAAAACCTACATCTAGTCATTCTCAAATATCAATAACCATTCATCCAATGCTAATAATAGAACCTAGTTTATCATTACAGTGCATAGGTAAACACGATATAAATAAAACAGGCCGGCAAGGCTCAAAAATTGAAAATTGAATGTGGCTCTGTTATGGCAATAATTAATCCGACTCTAGTCCAAGCACATGTATGTCTACTGTACCGTGTAGGACGTAGGCCTAGGCAAGGGCCCGGTGTGAGTTGGCCGAAATGTCTTCTTCTATGGCCAAGACACTAATGAGGTGATTTGGGCATCAAGAGTTTATAGTGTTACACTATAAACTCAATGATTTGGGTGAGCCGCGCTGATCTGTTTTACGGAACAAGAACTAATTTGACATTTTCTATCTTACTGACTGTATTCAGTCAATAGCAGTTTTTTCCCCATTAGGCCTATATAGTTAGGATGTTGAAACTATCAATGAGGAGTAGGCCCTAGGGCTGGCCATCTGTGGTGAACCTTTCTTTTTACTAGATCTTGGATCATATCTATCGTACCAATGGTTAGGCTACATCATTTCAGAGAGCTGTCTAGCCAGCTTTATGATCTGAACTGGAAATGTGCTGAACGGCAGTCTTAGGCTACCGTACTTGTTCCTTCCATATTCTACTAGGCCTATATGTGTCCATCTCTTAGCCTAGATCTAATCATAGGCGTACATTTACGGCGTATGTTGTACATTTACATGTACAGCAATAATTCCTCCACAAATAATTCCATACCGGTAGTGAATTCCATGGCAGACATCCATGTACGGTTGAAAACGGCGCGGAAGTGGAACTTCAGCTGTCAAAAGATCTCGTCAGATGTATAGAGCGCGCTCTGTAGCACTATTCGATCGCTGGAAAGTAACTACCTACTCCGACGGTCTTGCTAAGCGGAATACGAAAAGTTGGGCCCAGCTGAACATTCGCATACCGCGCCGCTCTCGTCTCCGATTGGTTGTTTTCTCAACATGGCGGCTAAACAAACCGTGTAGCGAATTGCTAAGCGAATACCGCGTTCAAGGAAGGCCAGCTTGACTGTTTCGCTGCGGCAAGCACTTATTTGCACTCACACAATGTTTGGCCAACTCGCGGCAATCGCAATAATGGGCTTGGCCATCTGTCAAAACGTAATAGCTTGAACTGTACCAACAGCTGATTGGTAGGAGCTACGACTTTGTGCTGTACCTTCGATCTGTCGGCTGAAATGACAAACCCATCAGTATCTTTTCCACACCAGATGTCACTAGTAGGCCTACCGTATTGTGAATGAAACATTTCAGCATGGCGACCTCCAGAGGATCGACGCGTGGCTCGCAAGCTCAATTATTGATCAACGATATTTTATCTGCAGATTCTGATTCTGAAGTAGAATTTGTAATTCGATGATGTAGACAATGATATTCTTAATATGCGCAGTGAGAGAGTGAGAATGTTTTCATTCTTTTGTCCACTATATATTTTCTATCACATTACAAACATCGATGCCATGGAGAGAGTCCAACAAAGATTCATCCATCAACAATGCGCGGAATCGGGCATTGTTTATCAGATCACAGAAAAGATTACTTGGATCACTGCACTACCAATAGGATAATGGCACTTGTAAACAGACGCTTGTTAACTGATCTAGTATTTCTGTACAAAGTTGTAAATAGTTGTATAGATTCATCTTCAATTGTTAGCCAATTAAACTTCCATGTACCATCTTGTGTAACCCGAAAACAGTTTAAATTCCACCCAAATAATAGCACAATAGATGTTAGTGAATATTCATGTATAAACTGGCTACAGAATTCATTTAACTCCATTTCCCATCTAAACACTACCGGTAGTTTAGACTTGCATTTCAATAATCTTTCACAATTTAAATCAATTTCAAGATATATAACGGATAGGCTAACTTGGTGTGCTTTCATGATTCACTGTTCAATTATTCAACTATTGTACTTCTAATTTACCTGTGTTTATGTTCTTGTCTGTGTTATCTGTTCGTTTTTATTTTTATTGTTTGTTTTCATGTATGTAAACTTGTCCTTTTATTAAATTAGCACTTGTGGAAATTTATTTTTCTGTTGCTAATAAAGACTAAATGAATGAATGAATGAATCAGTTACCATAGAGAACTGAAAGATCCGCCAATGCAGCCTCATGTAACACAGCCGTGACGAGAGTCTGTATCAGCAATAAGCAAGAGTTGCGTACCCGACAGCTAGACAGTCGCAGTCCGTCACTGATCGTATTGTTTCAACAGGTGAAGACAGTTTCAATTCGTTCGAGGAGATTCTCAGTTTGGCGGTGAAACATGAAGTCGATTTGATATTACTCGGCGGTGATCTTTTCCACGATAATAAACCGACCATGAATTGCATTCACAAGTGCATGACGTTGATCAGAAAATACTGCCTGGGCGATAAACCTATTTCCGTCGAGTTTGTGAGCGACCAGTCGCAGAACTTCAGTCACTGCGTCAATCCGACTGTGAACTACGAGGACCCGAATCTGAATATTTCCATT
The DNA here is from genome assembly GCA_964007535.1 of Brachyptera risi. Classification (NCBI taxonomy): domain Eukaryota; kingdom Metazoa; phylum Arthropoda; class Insecta; order Plecoptera; family Taeniopterygidae; genus Brachyptera; species Brachyptera risi. Next base: position 51,437,216 of record OZ023329.1, on the reverse strand, counting down.
CCGATATTTTCGATTCACGGAAACCACGACGATCCGAGTGGTGAGTGTAAAGTACGTAAAGTAAAGTTTCAGCCTGCTGGCCAGCCTAGATGATGAAAACCAGGGTATTGTTTATAAAACCCAGCCCAGTAGGTTCTACAGCCTGGTTCTTGAGGATTTTTAAATGAGCGACAGCAAAGACTACGTCCCACTCTAATAGAGCTTTGTCTACAGTTTTGTTTGTTTGTTTGTTTGTGGGCACTGCACAGGTCGCAGGGTTTGACTGATCAACATGATACTTTTTTTGTACACGCAAACTCATCCAACTTGGAGCCGTATAGTTTTTGGTTCAACCGATTTTGAGAAATGTTATCTCAAAATTTCTAAAAACCTCATAAGATCAGGCTGAGCAAAAAAAAATTTTCAAGAAAAAAAAATCTCTGAATGTGTACCCATGAATGATAGGCCTACACATACCGGTAATCACCATTTTGAATGCAATTCAAATCAGCTGTTTTGAAGAAAAAAATTCAACCAAATGTTCTTATTCATCAAACATATAGAAATAATAGCAGAATTATGTTGCCAAGATTCACTGCTTTCTAGATTCAATATTTGCCCAACAATGAAGTATTTTGTATATACGTCAAGGTGTGTAGAATACCAGAGTCGATAAAGCAGCAAGGGTAGAACTACTTCAAGGACTTTTATACCTTATTCAGATATCTTGCTCATCGTACAACGCATGTGCTGCGTTTGCCTGCTGAGCAAGACATAGAATCACGCATTTCCACTTGGACGCCCTCGTGAGCTCTTATCACTCGGTTCCGTTGTATCACGAATAGAGATGTGAGTCGGTAATATTACCGCGGTAACGGTAATATTATCCTCTTTGTGGTAACATTAAAAAATTCAGTAATTTTGAAAAAAAAAACTGTGTCTGGGCTGGCATGTGTCCAAGTCCAAGGCCATTTTCAAAGCATAATTAAAGGAATATCTTCCAAAGCACTTTGGCCTCTTTGACTGTCTTTCTTTGGATACAATCATGGTGAAACCCAAGTCTGTGAAAGGAAATATTATATTCATAATTCCAACAGTAATATTCAGAAGAACGACACCTATACATGCAAGTTTTCTGGCAAGGTGTATGTGCATGATTAATATCTATTTTCCCTGCTTCCTGTCATGTTATAGTAAGAAAAAAAACGTAAATTAACGGCCTCGGTAATATTACCGGTAATATTACCGATATCAATGTGACTGGTAATTTTGCATCTCTATTGAATGATAATGCCGAGTGCTGATCAACAGGTTTCGGCCGCACGTGCACCCTGGACCTGCTCAGCGCGACGGGATTGGTGAATTATTTTGGCAAGTGCGACGACCTGAGCGAGGTGAAGATCTCTCCGCTGCTCATGTCCAAGGGGAAAACGCAGCTGGCTGTGTACGGGCTGAGCTACATCAAGGACGAGCGGCTGTCCAGGCTCTTCCGAGATAGAAAGGTATAAAAGATATCACGAAAGACATTAAGAGGCCGCAGGCGCTCTACGCGGGCTCGTTGCTCGCTCGCTTCAGACTCGGGTTTAACATGCATCGTGTGCTGGGCGCAATGCTACAGACTAGCCTGCCCAACTCGTATTCACATTATAAACGCCGTTAATTCTCTACCTCACACTTGTGATATATTTCACATTTTATATTTTTTTTTGGTAGGCCCTATTCAAAAATATGTTTCTAGGTTTTTGCAAACTAGAAATCTTTTCATTTTCCATTTTGAAGAATTTGAAAAATTAAATGAAAAAAAAAAATTCTGTAAATGCGGTAACCTCCGTTTTTCAATTATTAACAGAATGCGAACACAATCATATTGATATCTCAGAAATTACGGCCGTGAGAGTTTGCGGCGTGAAATCACAAAGACGAAAACTATTGACAGCCACCTAAATTCTTCATTGAAATATAGTTTCATACAAAATATATTGAGCCAACTGATTTTCTTGAAAACTAAAAGACATGAATAATATGTAGGCCTAGTGTGAATGTGGACGTCACATGAGTGTATACCCTTGTCACATATCGCCACACCTTCAGCCCCTGAACTGTCGTAGTGACGTAGTGTCTGGCCCTGCCACCAGGTGCACATGTACAAGCAGAGCAACGCAGCTGACGACGAGTGGTTCAACATATTGGTGCTGCATCAGAACCGAGCGGACCGCGGCCCCAGCAACTACCTGCCGGAAGACGTCTTGCCCGAGTTCCTGGACCTGGTGTTCTGGGGCCACGAGCACGAGTGCCGAGTGCGCGGGGAGTACAACGCGCGCAGGAACTTCTACGTCACCCAGCCAGGTAGCGCTCCACGTCTCTCCCGTCCCTCCTGGTTCCTCCCAGGTAGCGCTCTACGTCACCCGTCCCTCCTAGTTCCTGCCAGGTAGCGCTCTACGTCTCTCCCGTCCCTCCTAGTTCCTGCCAGGTAGCGCTCTACGTCTCCCGTCCCTCCTGGTTCCTGCCAGGTAGCGCTCTACGTCTCTCCCGTCCCTCCTAGTTCCTGCCAGGTAGCGCTCTACGTCTCTCCCGTCCCTTCTAGTTCCTGCCAGGTAGCGCTCTACGTCTCTCCCGTCCCTCCTGGTTCCTGCCAGGTAGCGCTCTACGTCTCTCCCGTCCCTCCTAGTTCCTGCCAACCTTCTAATTACCGGTAGGTCTTTTCCAGTTCAGTGCCTATTTGATCCCTTTAAGTTTGGTTCCTTCCAGTTGCTCCCCTCTTATTACGTCTCTTCTAAATCAGTTTATTTTGGTTTGGTCCCTTCTAGTCTTGTCCCTTGTAGTTCTGTCCCTTGTAGTTTTGTCCCTTGTAGTTTAGTTCCTTTGTAGTTGTATTGTTGTCGGTTGTGAGTGGATTAACGACATCTCACAAGGCGTGACTATGTTGTTGTATTGTTGCAGGCAGCCCTGTTGCCACGTCTCTGAGCGAAGGAGAGGCGGTGGAGAAACACGTGGGCCTCCTGCGCGTCTACCAGAAGGGGCACAAGCTGGAGCCGATCAAGCTGGAGACTGTTCGACCGTTCATCTTCGACACAATCACCCTGTCTGCCTGCACACTGCCTGATGAAGACAATCCTAGCGACAGCGTGAGCTCTCTCTCTCTCTCTCTCTCTCTCTCTCTCTCTCTGAAAATCTAATAACTGCCATAAGATTCTGCTGGGTGGAAATATTTGAGGTGGAAATCTCTTTGAAGAACATTAAAATACACATCATTACAAATTCTCATGAAAATTGGACCAGCTATTTTGAAGAAAATAATTGAATGAATTTTTTTTATTCATCATATAGATCGAAAAGCGTTAAATGACCTCGCTGTCGATGCGCCTTAAAACCCTAATATTCATTCATTCATTCAAAAGCGTTGCCATGTTGCCGAGATTCCCGGCTTCCTAGATTTCAAAGTTATTTATTAATTAATTTATTTCTTAGCCAAATTTGTCAACGGTTGATACATTTCAAACGTACACTGTGTAAATATTGTCAAGAATAGGTTTTCAAATAATATGAAGATGTCAAATAAAAATAGAACTACCTAAAGCATACTAAAGTGTATGCTTTAAAAAATCATCAATAGAGTAAAATGAGTGTTCAGTAAGAACGTCTTCAAGTAGTTGTTTGAAAATATGGTTTTCCTCAGTGCATTCAAGTGTCTCTGGTAATTTGTTGTGAAATCTGCGAATGAAGTTCATCTTATATGAGTCAAGGTGTGGAGAGTTTTCGATTTTACTTTGTATCAATTTCTCGTTCATCTTACAACGTGGGCCTATATTCTGCATTTACGTTCATCAGTTTCTCCAGTCCGGTGCCCTGAGAAACGTACTAGCGATGTTCCACGGTGTTGAGAACCGCAAGGGCGATACAACATCGTACTAACTCTGATGTTTCAGGTTCAAGCGTATGTGGATGACTACCTGGAAACCATGTTCGACAAAGTGGATGCGCTTTTAACAGGTACAGTCTCTCTCTCTCTCTCTCTCTCTCTCTCTCTCTCTCTCTCTCTCTCTCTCTCTCTCTCTCTCTCTCTCTCTCTCTCTCTCTCTCTCTCTCTCTCTCTCTCTCTCTCTCTCTCTCTCTCTCTCTCTCTCTCTCTCTCTCTCTCTCTCTCTCTCTCTCTCTCTCTCTCTCTCTCTCATCACAATTAAACCTCGTTGATTCAAACTTTGTTCATTCAAATTTTGCTGTCATTCACACTATAGTTGTGGTCTCCACAGAGTTTTCATCTAGATGCTCAATGTTGAATATGTATTTCAGTAATTCAAACTTGTCAAATTCAAAATGGTTGTTTTTTTGAGTACATTGGATTTCTCTTCTGAGAAAGCTCAATGTATCTTGCTATTTCTCCTTCTTGGTATGTGATGGATATACTAGGCCTAGTGTGATTCATGTCATGCAATGTTGAGATAGATTGTACCCCACTTTGACCTTCACTACCTCCACTCGATTATACTTCCTCCCGCATTCATCGTTTTCCTGCTTGTATTACCGTATCTATTTCTTTCGTCCCATCCTACTACCCTCTGAGCAATGTTGAATTTTCCTGCATGCATAGTTTTATTTTCTTGTCTTTTGAGAAACGATGGATAGAGGTTTCACTGTACAAGAAAGTACAGTTGTGCCGCCTGCTGTTGGCTTGCAGGGCACCCGAAGCAGCCGACGCTGCCGCTGCTCCGGCTCCGCGTGGAGTACTCGGACGAGAGCCAGATGTTCAACGCGATCCGGTTTGGCCAGCTGAAGTCCGGGCGCGTGGCCAACCCGCAGGACATGATCCTGCTGCGGCGCGAGAAGAAGGATGGGGTCAGGGCCAGGGGGGCGGGGGGCGGCAAGCTGGACAGGGAGGCCATGGACGCCGTCCTCAAGATGGAAGACGTGAGTTACCCCCCCCTCCTCTCTCGTCACCACGGCAACCTTGTCAAACTACTTCACGCAATCAGCACTGGAATCATCAGCCCACATGAGTACAGTGAACGATTTCAGAAGTGGATGGGTCATTCATAACTAGGGGGGGGGGTGGGCACTAAATCGATTTGATCGATCCGATTTGATCGATTCCATTAATCGATTACGCAAAATATTCGACCAATCGATATTGCTATTAAATAATCATTGATCAATATCTCCGATCTGTACCATATTTTGAAAATGCCGCATTTCAAATTGCCTCACGCGCCCGCGCAGGCCTGCTTGTTAACGAGGTATTGATAAACGGAAGTTTGAGGCCATCAACAAACCTATAATCCAACTAGTTGCTAAAGATGGTGTCTACGTCTAGGAGTGGGAAGAATACGCTGTTATGCCTCCGAATTTGAGAAGTGATGTGTGGTTGAATTTTGAGTGCTGATAATCAAGATTCAACCTCACCTCAAACCTTGAATGAAGATTTTGTGTTCTGCCGCCACTGTGAACGAGAGATAACATACTGTTCTAATACATCTAACCTCAAACAATATATTGCACGATGCATAACGAGAACGTTCAACAACCAATGAGAAGAAAGAATTCAAATTTAAAATCGTGAAATAAGCGGCAAACTACAGGAATACGAAAAACCGACTTTGTCGAAACTTGATGGTTTTAATCGATTTGACCATATATATCCGTTATTATGTTTTCCATATTCAGTGAAAATTTTGAAGTTTTTGAAAATTTTCTACATTTCAAGTATTTTCCATCTGTGTTATTCCACGAGGATTTCTCAAACTTTTCGATTTTTTTCCGTAAAAAGTTTCCGAACTATTTTTCTGAAAAACAATCCCAACCTCTTCTGATATGACAGACGTATGTAGAAAAGTTTCAAGTTGATAGGTATTTTTTCCTGACCCGTATGCCGCGCACAAAATAAAAAAAAGAATTAAAAATAAAGACAACATTAAAACGAAGCCCATTTTTTCTCGGTATGTGAAATGGAATCTTCGCTACGCTCATCCAATAAGCCGGTGCGGCTTATATGCATGTAATTACAGTAACTGATGGTTGTAATGTTTGTCTGCCTGGTTTCAGCCGCAAGCGCTGTGGGAGACTCGGGTGGAGCGCGTCGTGGAGAGGTACTTCCTCGAGGTCGCCACGGAGGAGCAGAAGCTGCGTGTCCTGTCCGTCAAGGGGCTCAGCGAAGGAGTCATCCAGTTCATCGACAAGGAGGACAAGGAGGCCATCGCTGACGTGGCCAAGTGAGTCCAACTGCTCAACGCGGTTCACAGTTACCTATTCTCTCACAACTTCACAGCCACGGGGAAACTGTCTCACACTTGACGACTTGAAATGGGCGTGGCTTCACCAGTCGGCCAGTTGGGTCTACAGTGAAACATCCATGCATCGTTTTCCTGCTTGTATCATTCAATTTGAAAACCAACACTTTAGTGCATCTACTACAGTGAAACCTCTATCCATCTTCTTCCAAGGGACCAGGAAAATAGAACCATCCATCCAGGAAAACTATCCATCCAGGAAAATTTAACATTGATTATATGCAAGTGGGGTGGGATAAAATGAATGATAGATCCAGGAAAACGATAGATCCGGGAACGATGCGTAGAGGTTTCACTGTATTTTGAAAGATCATGCTTTGTAAATGAACAACGTTTTGTAGTGTAACAGCAGTGTGGTACCAGTGAAATCATAATATACAGTGTAACCTCTATCCATTGTTTTTCAAGCGACCAGCAAAATGAAACCATCAATGCAAGAAAACCATCCATCCAGGAAAATCTCACACTGATTATATGGAAGTGTAGTGAGGAAAAATGAATAGTGCAAGCAGGAGAACGATGCATAGAGGTTACACTGTAACATGCAATAGCTGGAGGTGTTTGTGTACGAGGATGAAACAACAATATAAGCACGTTTCAAAAAAATATCAGTTCATTATTTTGATTTCCAAGTCTCAAAAATATGCTAAATATGCCTGAATTTGCTCAGAACACCGCGCTCAACATGAAACTGCGAAATATTTCACGAAAAACACATTTTTTGAATTTTTCGTTATGAAAAAGCATGATTTTCTAAAACTCCTAATCTTTTTTATTTGATGCTTGAGCTGTTCAGTGCTTGGTGGGCGTGCATGCCGTCTGACCTTGACGTCGACGAGGCTCGTAACATTCATTCGGCCGAGCGCCATTGAAAGCAAACCATTTGATGATCGGACATTGTTGAACCAGCAATATAATCGTATATTTTCAATGTAGGACGCAACTCATTCTTGGGTCACAATCACCGGATTTTTGATCCAAAGTTGTATGTAATAAATAAATAATAAATAATAATATGGGCCTATGTATGAACGTTAAGAGATGCCAACTGATGCACAGAGAGCATTAAGAACAATGTTCTGTTTTGCTACAGTTTTTTTCCAGTGTGATCTTTGTGACTGATATTATTGTCTTATAGGACTGTGCGAGACTTGAAATTTTCGAGCAAATTCGAGACTCAAACTCGCTCGAAAAGATTTTTTCCAGATCGTAATTTCGAGTCTCGAAATACTTTCGGGTCTCGAACGTTTTCGAGCGAGCGAGAATAAACTTGTCATCTTTTCATCACTCAACATATTGGTATCAAATAATGAATATACAGTGTAACCTCTATCCATCGTTTTCCTGCTTGTATCATTCATTTTATCTCACCCCACTCCCATATAATCAATGTTGAATTTTCCTGCATGGATGGTTTTATTTTTCTGGTCCCTTGAAAAACAATGGATAAAGGTTTCACGGTATAGTGTCTGAAACTTATGAAGAAGTTTTGTTTCTGCATTTCTCCCTTTGATTTTACATGTAGAACTTGCTGAATGATTACAACGCGTATCATCTGACACTGTCAGTTGCAACGGACTGAATGACTCCGAGTGACTGAGTTGAGTCGTAGTAACAACCAGACACGCACTCGCGTCTCTCTCAGTTCCTCCCCTCAGCAAACTCTTCAAGGACAGATTAAAACGTCATCACATGTGTTGCCAAGACACTCGGGACGGCCGAGCGTCGTCATCGGCGAAGTTAGCCGATCAAGTAGCTCATCAGTACTGAACTTATCAAGTACTTTCGCACGGTTTCTCTCGTACGCAATACAAAATTGTCGTAATTCTAACCGGGAAGTGATGATTTTCGAGGCTATCTTTTTTAATATCGATTGTAGGCCTATCAACTTCCAATTTTGCACTTCGATAACTATCATGCTAAAACTGCAAAAAATGAAAACACAATAAAAACCAACAATGTACATGATTATTCGGTTTTTATGAAATTTTCAACAGTGAAATTCATTTTTTGTTTTTCTCAAACAATAATTTTTTTCAATTCAATTTTTTCACGAGAAAATGTTGCTGAAGTATTGTTCAAGGGTTGGTCACATCGTTTTTTTTTTTATATTCCTGCTATATTTCAAGATATGATTTTATTTACGATGTTTTTTTTTAAATTGAATTTTCTATAAAATTTTTTATAAAATTTGTGCTCGAACTCGCTCGAACTAAAATAGTGTTCGAAACTCGCTCGAAACTCGCTTGAAAAAAGGCAATCTCGCTCGACACTCGCTTGAACTCGAAAAGCTCTGCTTGCACAGCCCTATTGTCTTGAGTGGTGAATACACCTGCAATATCCTTATACAGCCCCAATCATCATCCACCATTTATCTCGTATTGAGCATCAAGAATTGAACTTGTACGAGCACGATGTAGTGATACCAACCTAACTTATAGTATGAAGAATGTGTTCCGACTCCCATACTAATAACATGGACGGTATTTGTGGTTTCTAGCGGTCAGTTCAGAGCGTGAAGTCCCGATTGCCTGTCGCGATTTAGCGGATTCCCTTGTGAACTGGATGTAGATAAGAGTGGCTACAGTACCGGTGGCATTGTTGAACTTGCAAAATCTATCATTTTGTAAAAAACAAATGCAACTACTAACATTATAATTCTACTTAGCCGTGTACAGCATTGTTGAGCATTGTTGTTTTATATAGTTTGATATGAAAACGATAGTTGCGCCACAGGCAATCGGGACCGTGGACCCGGGAACTGAGCCCGGATTGGGTCACCTCGTGTATATTACGATGGAATAGGTTGTGCGTGGTCCGAGTGAGTAGAAGTGAACGTATGTTCCAGTCTTCAGATCGAGAAGACGTCGAAGAAGCTGCTGGACGACCAGGTGACGGAGGAAAACATCAAGAACAAGCTGGGTGAGCTGCGGAAACTGAGAGAGGAGCGGGCGGACGAGGAGGCAGACGAGGTGAGCAGCGACGACCCTGCCTTGAAACATGCACCCTGAACAAGAAAACATCTTTCCATGTTTCATCATCCGAGTATTCATACAGTGAAACCTCTATCCATCGTTTCTCAAGGAACCAGGAAAATAAAAACATCTATCCAGGAAAACCATCCATGCAGGAAAATTTAACATTGGTTATATGGGAGTGGGGCTAGAAAAAATGAATGATACATCCAGGAAAACGATGGATCCGGGAACGATGCGTAGAGGTTTCACTGTATTTGTATTTATTGCTGTTCCTTATGAAACACAATTTGAGAATTGTATAAACATCGTCAGGTATGATCAAAAGTAGATTGAAATCGCTTGAGTGGAATCATCAGTCACAAAAGTACGTCTATAGATAGAGAAAAACAAGTCCATTGAATAATCTTGTCAATTATTAAGATGCGGTGAAACTGATTGGCCCTGAGAAATGTCATTGTCTTTGCTTTGAACTCGAGCCTGCTGTTTGCATCTCTGATCAGAAGAGGTTTTATTCATTTCTTGTGATTTTCATACGCGGGAGCATTACTGTAGGGCCATGTAAAACATTCCTCCAAAGACCTTAGTATCTAGCTTCGTTAGAAGACGTAAAACTGATCTCGTTTACCATGTAATGCTTGGCGTCATTGCTCACTAGTTCTACCTGTCGCAGTGGAGTGAATTAGAAGAGAGATATCTGCTTTACCACCAATATGTCCAATGCGTGTAACACCGAACTGACGTGATTATCGTGTTGTGAATCATTCATAGAAATATTCCTAATGAGTTATAAATAGTATAGATATGTATGAATGAACGGATATTACAATTGGTCAAGCCTACTTACATTCCCGTTTCTCCCGGAATCTGAAGAATTACTTCACTTTTGTCTTGATCACATAATTAAAACACTCGGTGATATAACAGATAGCGTTGTCTCGTCCACTCATGATGGAACTATAGGCCTAGGCATATTGATAAATCATGAAATATATCAGTTCTGAAAAAAACATCAGTTGGATAATTGTGTGGATCCAAGAAGGTGTGAGAAAAAACCATTCTGGAAATCATTCCAACTAGCCCGCCTGAAGAATAATTCACTCCACTACGATACGTGCGCTAGCATCGCTCTGTCGCCGCTTAGAAGGCTTAGTTTTACGTCTTCTAACGAAGTTAGATACTAAGGTCTTTGATTCCTCTATGCCCTCAGAAGAGTTAGTTTATTAAACAGTTGTCTTCCTGATAGCACAGCCCCTTTGACTGCTGATTCAAGTGTGCAGTGGCTGTGAGCAAGACTCTTGTGTTGTGGCAATGGTCGAGTTGCTCAATTATCCCAGACAAACAGACAAGCAGACAATATACAGAGACATGGTAGCGCAAGCACATTCAGATCTGGAAAACCCTGCCTAGAGACCGGATATTCTCCGTTATCTTCTCGTCATTCACCTGAATCTGTATTCGCTATATTCCTCCTACTTATTACAGAAATAAAGGATATTATTTTGTAATGGACGATATGAGATGAATGATTGATGATGATGCAGGTTAAGAGAAACTAGTGATGTGAGAATTCTGATATTCTCACATCACTAGTTTCTCTTAACCTGCATCATCATCTATCATTCATCTCATATCGTCCATTACAAAATAATATTCTTTAAATCAAGTCCTACTTTCCAATTATTACAGAAATGGTTATTCCATCATTTATTGTGTACCGCCCAATAGTTTATGCAATGGGCTCCACCAAGATGCATTGAGGGTTGCGTTGGGTTGCCACCGACTCTCGTAACGTGTTTGTCTGTCTCAGGTGCGTAAAGCGCTTGCGGACGATGCTCGCCAGGCCGGAAGGAAGGCGACACAGGATCAAGACGACGACGTGATCGAGGCCGATAGCGACAAGGAGGAGGAGGAGGAGGCAGCTCCGGTGAAACCAGCCAGGGGGCGTGGCAGGGGGAGGGCGGCGTCCACCAGAGGGGCGAGGGGAGCAAGGGGGGCGAGGGGAGCAGCCAAGGCGACAAGGGTAGGTCGAGGCAAGCTTCTATTAGGGTTGTATGATGACATGCAATATATCCAATGTTTGTCCATTTTCTTTACTACAGTGAAACCTCCATTCATTGTTTTTCAAGGGACCAGGAAAATGGAACCATCCATTCAGGAAAATTCAACATTCATTACTATATGGGAGTGGGGGGAGAAACAATGCAAGCAGGAAGACGATGGATCCGGGAACGATGGATCCGGGAACGATGCGTCGAGGCTTCACTGTACTAATGGAGCCTCTATGCATCGTTTCCGCAACCACCGTTCATTTTACCCACCCTACTCTCATTTATTCAATGGTACATTTCCTGGATGGATGGTTTCATTTTTCTGGTCCCTTGAAAAACAATGGATAGAAGTTTCACTGTATTATTCCTCAAATTGAGATGATAGCTACATAGTTTTCTGTAGAATTAGGGTAATTAGTACACAATGAAACCTCTACGCATCGTTCCCAGATCCATCGTACTCCTGGATGTATCATTGATTTCTTCTCACCCCACTCCCATATAACCAATGCTAAATTGTCCTGGATGGATCGTTTTCCTGCATGGATGATTTCATTTTTCTGGTCCCTTGAAAAACGATGGATAGATGTCATAGTGTATTAACATGTATCATGTAGGCCATCTGCTCCATGGTAGTGATGTGCTTCAGGATTCATTGTTTGTTGTCTCAACTCTGATGATTCTTCGGGTTGGTACCTTCACCCTCGTGGTGCCCCGTCCCAACGATCCTACCTTTCAACCACCATGTAGTGACACCAACCTAATTCATCATAATACACGAGATGTTCCAACTCCCATACTGATAACATGGACGGTATCTGCGGTTTCTTGCGGTCAGTTCGGAGACAGAGGTCCCTGTCGCGATTTAGCGGATTCCTTTGTGAACTAGATGTAGGTAACAGTGGCTACGGTACCGGTGGCATTGTTGAACTGAAAAAATCTATAATTCTCGTAGAAAACAAATGCAACTGCTAACATAATAATTCTATTGAGCCGTGCGTAGTATTGTTGTTTATGTACTTCTATATGAGAGCGATAGTTGCGCTACAGGCAATCAGGACCCTGGACTCGGGAAATATTTTACTTTCAAGACCCGAGTTGGAGCACCTATTTCGATGTTGTTAGGAAGTGTTTCCGTGCGATGAACACGAGTTTGTTGTTGTTGTTCCAGGGTAAGAAGGAAGTGGTCGGTCAGCTGACCCTGGCGGACTCGTTCAGCGCGGCACGTAGGCCTCCCACGGCCCGTAACGCCAGCAGCCGCGTGAGGAAGGGAGCCTTCTTCACGGACAGCGACTCTGATTGAGACTGATTACTCACAAGACAAGCGACATCGTACGTTATACGGGAACCATCGAGAAGTTGACCTTCTTACGGTATCACGCTGGTCGACAACAACCGATATATCGATTACGAACAATATTTTTCCAATCGATACAATTCTACGATGAGATATTCTCAATAATGGAAACCGTCTCTCGAACCCTGCGTGAGGCGTTGCATCTTTTGGTTGGCATGATTCCTCCAGTCAGTGACTTGGGCGCGAAAGTGTGAATCTTCCACGGAACATTCTCTGAAGCAAATGAAAAGCGTTTATAAATGTTACGATGAACATTAATTTCAAAAATTCCAATATGATGCAGCAAATCTGAAAGGCCGGCCGTATTCGCAAAGTAAATTGCGCCTGTCGGCAGTTTACGCTAGGTTTGGACACTAACCTAACCTCATAAACCTAACTTACTCTCCGCAACCTGGCTTTGTCCACACAACTCGTGGGTTTCAGGCCATTTTGACATCTTTTGGCCATTTTTCACTCTGCGAACAGTGTTTTAGGTTCTTGTTCGCAGAGTATTACTGTGCGCATAGACACTTCCAATCTGAAAAGGCGCAGTTGTAAACTGACGCAGTTGTAAACTGACGCAGTTGTAAACTGACGCAGTTGTAAACTGACGCAGTTGCCGGTCAACCGTTATTCCGTGTTCGGTTGTAAATTATTCCATATTTATTTTATTCCAAGCTGTTTGAATAATTCCATGCATGCTCTTGGGCCGAGATGAATTGAGGGTTGCGTTGATCAGCCATGCTCTTATTGCCCCTCCCCCCCACCCCCCTCGTCCCAGTGATGACATCGGCCGCTAGTAACTGTGCCGCTATCGGTCGTCATTACAACAAATGAGATAGTCAGATTGCAGTAGAATACACTGAATTCTTGACTAGTAGTGCTGCGTAGTGCAGTGGTCAGTAGCAGTACTACTCGCACACAAATGTCTTCGGAAAGACCAGGAGCCGAATTCACAAAAGGTCGTAACTTTGATCCGCCTCAAAGTTACTTTTTTTTTTCAATAACATCGAAACTTGACACAAAATCATTGTTCCCCAATTAAGGCTATGGATGAAAAGTATCCAATGAAAAGTTACAACAATTTCTCGAGATAATACCATATTTTTTGGTCTATTATTTTTGATTTTTCAATTTTAATAAATAATTAATTGATGTTAATAATGGATTTAATAAAAAATTAAGGTTGAAGAATAAAAAATAATGGGTCAAATATGGTATTATCTCTTGAAATTGTTGTAACTTTGAGCCGGATCAAAGTTACGACCTCTTGTGAGTGTGGGCCGTGAAGTTCCTTCAGTCGAATCAAATCGTACTAAATCATCTGTTGAATACATCGACAGGTGATACATTCCTTGCATGATCTTGTTTGTGATTAATAATTTATTATAATCATTATTATTTATTAGGTAGTTGTTATCATTTATCATTCATGGTAGACACTCATTCTTATACAGACCATACAGTGACACCTCTACGCATCGTTCCCGCATCCATCCCATCGTTTTCCTGCTTGTACCGTTCATTATTTGTAGCCCCACTCCCATATAATCAATGTTGAATTTTCCTGGATGGATGGTTTTCCTGGATAGGCCTAGATGGTTTTATTTTCCTGGTCCCTTGAAAAACGATGGATAGAGGTTCCACTGTATTATTATTAGGGATGACATCGATTCTCAAAATCGGGAATCGATTCTCTATGCTCCAGAATCGATTGAAAATCGATTTTGAAAAAAAAATAAAAAAAAGTTTATTCTCAAAAAAGTAGTGTAATTTGAAACTTTTTTTCAACTTTCCCAAGGCGTTCACGTGAAAAATAGCTGCTAGAGACTTCTTTTAACTGTACTGTACCATTTGGGTATTTCCGTCAATGTTCGGCTGTCAGACGTGTCCGAAGGTATAGCTTTTGTCCAGATAGTAATATCTCAACAATACAGAATAATATAAACAACGAAATGAGCACTTTTCACAACGTAAAAAAGTACAGCACTGAACCGAAATTTTTTTTTTTTTGGGAAAAATTGATTTTTTGATTTGAGAATTGTTTTACATCAGAATCGATTCTTAATCGATTCTCGATTAATCGATGTTATCCCTAATTATTATTCATAGTACCGTATTGTCCCAAATATAAGCCAACCCCCCAAACTTTTAGATCAGTAATTGAGTAAAGAGTTTACTCTCCTTTTCCATGTAAATCATCAGTCTTTCTGAGTACAATATAATCAACTTGTATAGCGCAAGAGAGAGCTATGCCACCGGCCGAAACGACTTGCGAGGAACCTGTGAGAGGGGCCTCAAGTGATTGTCATATGGCCCGTTTGTATAGGCGCTCGGCTGTCTCGAGTCGGACGAACGAGTGTTTTTCACGCTAAACAGTCTCGTGCTCGTCAAGGTCAGACCACACACGACACGCAGTAGCGCGTAGTAGGAAGACACACACCATGCAGCAAACAGCTCGACGTGCTCATGCTTATAACTGTGCGTCAAATAAAAATGATGGAGATTGAGAAAGTGATGCTTCTTCATGATAAAACATGTATTAAACATGTTTTTAATGGAATATCTCGCAGTTTCTAGTCAATTCCGCTTTTAAGAGTGTGCGGGTGTTGTACGCCCAATTAAAATGAGCAAAAGACGTATTTTTGACCTATCATAGGCCAAGATTTGCAAATAAGCCGAGGGTGACTTTTGGGCTTGAAATTTGGAGAAAAACCCTCGGCTTATATTCGGGACAATACGGTAGATAGCCTAGAACCTCTTCAGTAAGTTTCTCTCCAATATGCTTATCAGTTGCCCTTGATAAGTTTGATTTATGAGAAAAACTTGAAAAATAATGAATTTACGAATTTTTAAAATTGAATTATAAAAAATGTATGTTTTTTTTCCATAAAAAAATAACGGGAAAGAACTGTACATTAGCACTTCTTGTGTAAGTTTCTTGATAGTACATTAAACCGTGGTAAGTTTCATCTTTCATCCTATCCGTATGCTCCCTCATGTTGGTACGGTAAGTTGTTCTAGCCTGGTTCCCTGGGAAACGTTCCGAGGAGATTCCTGGTTTCCAGGAGAAACCCATATCTCCAAGTATTCTCGATACGTGCTTGAAATTGTTCCCAAGTTTCGAGTTTACGTAAACAAACATCATGAGCAGGAGCTGGACAGTGTTGGGTAATGAACTTTTAAAATGAACGCGTTCGCATTTTCTGAACTTTTCAATGAACGCGTTACATTTACAGTCGACGATCTTGAACTTTCTTCACATTCGATTTTTCGGTGATCTTTAACGGAATAAAACGCTCATTTGAAAGTAAGTTCATAATTTTAGATCACTCATAATAATCCTATTCGGCATGATCCGTACTTCCCCGTCCAAATTCAGGATGAGATCGACTATTTCATGGTCTATCCCGAATGTACAATATTCCCTGTTAACACATATACACATAACATACATACATACATACATACATACATACATACATACATACATACATACATACATACATACATACATACATACATACATACATACATACATACATACATACATACATACATACATACATACATACATACATACATACATACATACATACATACATACATACATACATACATACATACATACATACAAATAACACACATATCCTCATGAACACACATGCGGTGTTCACATGCGGTTGGCGGTTGGTAGGCCTACGTCATTGAGTTTATAGTGTTATACTATATATTCAATGCCTTGCGTACATCATTCAGTATTTTTAAAACTGAAACACTTCTATCTGATAGAACTTTTCTGGAACCTCACTCATTCATTTGCTTACAACGGAGGTTATATCACAAGGTATTGTATTTCCCTGTTCAACTTATTTGTTTCCAGCCCTGCTAAGGTAGACCCAAGGAGGTTAGATACCTCCTAGGTATCTAGATAGGAGGTTAGATACTAATAGTCTATTAGTATCTAACCTCCTTGGGTAGACCTGAAGGAACGAGGACTTGTACCCGGAGCACCGGCCATACTACGTAGCAATTTGTGGCTAATACTATTTCCCATATTCATGTGGTCCAACTTGGGATACCATTTACTCGTCATTGTATAATAATAAACAATCGAAAGGGCGAGGTTTGGTCTTGCGACCGCTACCTCAATTCCACCTGACCTTGACTCTAAACTTACATATTCCAACAGACACAGTCTATCATATAATATAAAATACAATTACAGATGAATTATTGAGGATGGTATTAAAAATATTATAATTACGATAAAACTCATTGGAAAGAAGACTTGAGCAGAAGATCTGCTCAACGCAACTTGCGTGGCAATTTATGAAGAAGATGTATTCACTTGTTTCTTCAAAGTGAAGTATTAAATCATCTTTATTCTGGGAAAACACTTGTGTTTCCGAGTTGATGGATGAGCTGGAATATATCAATCATTCATATCTTTTGTTGGTTATAGGCCCATATATCCACCTTGAGATCCAAACAATTATGTCACTGCCCTCCTGTTTTATTCATTACTCATTCTAATTCATCTCTTTAATAATGAAGAAGACCTTGCTTTAATTGTTATCAACTAATATTGGTAGGCCTATCTCAATTTCAGTGATTTGAAAACATTACATTTTATATTTTGTTACAATAAAATGTCTGATCCGATTCAAGTGAAAGTTCGGAATATTGTGTATAATTATTATATCAAAATTCCGTGAGAAATGGAATTCTTTCGAAGGAAATATTTTTCACGAATTTTCTCCTCTTATGGGATTTTCATGAACTCTGAAGTTGATTTTCTCAGAAGTGGTTCAACCGATTGCGCATTAACACTATTCAGTATCGAACTAGATGAGAACACTTGTGTATGCCAAGTTACAACTATGCCAAACGCGAAAGAAAAAAGAGAAAAAAGTAC
>OZ023329.1:51382176-51414676 GCA_964007535.1 Brachyptera risi | reverse complement strand
TATGATTCAAGGGAACGTCCATAAATTACGTTACAACTTGGGAGGGGAGGGGGTTGTCAAGATTTGTGACAAGGTGTTACAAGAGTGGAGGGGGAGGGGGGGGGGGGGCATCTGTGTGACGTACCATTTTTTGTTCTGTGTATTTGGCGCCATTCTTATATACTCTTATATTTATACCCAACCTAGAAACAGCAGATGCATGTCAAATAGTGATCAAGTTCGACTACTCAAAGAGCAAACATGAAGAAATGAATATTTTAATTTCATCACTTTATTTTACCTTTGTCGCCTGTTGATTTCCATCTTTTGTTAGAGGGGGGTATGAGAATGTGTGACGTATTTAAAGGGGGGTCCACGGGTAATAGGTTTTGTGACCAACTGTGTGACATGGGAGGGAGGGGGTTCAAAGTGGCCTAAAAAAGTGTGACATAATTTATGGACGTCCGCCAAGTGATTTTATGGATCAAGATGCATTGAGGGTTGCGTTGTCTTGCCGACAAGATGCATTGAGGGTTGCGTTGGTTTGCCTGGCCTCACTTCCTATCCCTCCCATGTTGAAAATACATACCAATTCACCAGCCACAATCGTTAGAAATATCGTTCATGCGTAGTGTAGTAGTGATTGAGGAACTAACTTTATATATTCACGTCGGCCCAGCTAATAACAGCTGTCATCAAGTTTGTCAGTCTGTTTCTTCAAAACACCACTAGATAGAGTAGCGATCTTTGGTTCTCAGAAAAGCAAACTCAGAAAATGGAACGTGTTTTTCGAATGAGTATAGTCACCATTTCCAACCGGCAAACCAACGCAACCCTCAATGCATCTTGCCGGCAAGACAACGCAACCCTCAATGCATCTTGCCGGCAAGGCAACGCAACCCTCAATGCATCTTGCCGGCAAGACAACGCAACCCTCAATGCATCTTGCCGGCAAGGAAACGCAACCCTCAATGCATCTTGCCGGCAAGGAAACGCAACCCTCAATGCATCTTGCCGGCAAACCAACGCAACCCTCAATGCATCTTGCCGGCAAGACAACGCAACCCTCAATGCATCTTGCTGCAAACCAACGCAACCCTCAATGCATCTTGCCGGCAAGACAACGCAACCCTCAATGCATCTTGATGGTAAGGCAACGCAACCCTCAATGCATCTTGCCGGCAAGGCAACGCAACCCTCAATGCATCTTGCCGGCAAACCAACGCAACCCTCAATGCATCTTGCTGCAAACCAACGCAACCCTCAATGCATCTTGCCGGCAAGACAACGCAACCCTCAATGCATCTTGCTGCAAACCAACGCAACCCTCAATGCATCTTGCAGGCAAACCAACGCAACCCTCAATGCATCTTGCTGCAAACCAACGCAACCCTCAATGCATCTTGATGGTAAGGCAACGCAACCCTCAATGCATCTTGCTGGCAAGGCAACGCAACCCTCAATGCATCTTGCCGGCAAACCAACGCAACCCTCAATGCATCTTGCTGCAAACCAACGCAACCCTCAATGCATCTTGCCGGCGAGACAACGCAACCCTCAATGCATCTTGCTGCAAACCAACGCAACCCTCAATGCATCTTGCTGCAAACCAACGCAACCCTCAATGCATCTTGATGGTAAGGCACAGCGTGACGTTTTCTTATGTCAACATAGTTATAGTATCTTTCCATTCGGATGCATTTTAATCATAACCAGGAAAACGCAATATATGGTTATTGGATGAGTGATATAGGCATTTAAATCAATGGTAAAGGAGAGCTATATACACCTCGAGTCCACAATTATGTCCTTCCTGATTTATTCATAACCCATTTTGGATCGTTTGACAAATGATTGGTTCATATGCCTCTGTTGCCTAAATCCCTGATGGACATCGAGGGGAAACCCACACACAGAAATGTATCGAGTTTTCAGTCATTCATTGAAGTATTTATTTTGAAATGATGTATTACAAATTCAAGACGGAGAAAAAGTAGAGAATTGCGAGAAAATTGAAGAAAAGCTAGTCGAACATTCATGTTAACCTCTACGTATACGATAAAACCAGAGGATGATTAGCGTGGGCGGGCGAACGGAATTCTTCAGCGTGGTGCCGTGTCCATATTCAGGTTTATTGGACTGTGTCTCATCCAGAAATGATTCCCCCCAAAACCCCGATCAGAAGTCTGGAAGATATGCTGTAAAACGGGACCCATGTGTTAATCCCATATAAGCAATGCTAATACAGAGTCGATTAACATGGACCTTATGGAACCAACACATGGTTCCCGTTCTTCAGCCATATCTTCCGGACTTCTGATCGGGATTCTGGAGGAGAATCATCTCCAGGTGAAACACAGCCCAATAAACCCGAATATGGACACGGCATCACGCTGAAAAATTCCGTTCGACCGCTACGGCGCCGTGAAAAACCCCTTGCGGCGGCACGACCGACACCTTCCTGGTGACGTAGCGGTCGAACGGAATTCTTTAGCGTAATGCAGTGTCAAAATTCGAATTCTATGGTTTGTGTTTCACCTAGAAATGATTCCCCCAAGGATTCCGATACAAAGTCTGGAAGATATAGGCGAAAAACGGAACCCATGTTTAGTCCCATAAGAGCAATGTATAAATCGACACAATAATTTATTCCAAGTGATTTAACATTGACCTAATGACACTAAAACATGGGACCCGTTTTTGCCCATATATTCCAGACTTCTGATCGGAATTCTTGAGAGAATCAGTTCTAGATGAAATACAGTCCACGCAGTGAATCCGAATATGGACACGGCATCCCGCTGAAACATTATTCCTGTCGACCGCCACGTCGCCGGAAAGGTGTCGGTCGTGCCGCCTCAACGGTTTTTTCACGGCGACGACCGGGACTTTTTTACCCTTATTTCGTGTCCATATTCCTATCTATCGGACTGTTATTAATTGAGAAAAAATTACTCAAAAATCCCGATTCAAAGTTCCGGAAGATATGGGCCAAAAACCGGACCCATGTTTTTTGTCACTCTTGTGCCCTGCGTGGTAAATGAACCAGTCGAGATATTGCAAACATCTCTTCGAATAACAGCTGAATTACACGTCGAAAGAAAAATGGAAAAATAAAAGAAGGGGGTTTTCTTTTTTCAAATTTCGATTTTTTTTTTGAAAACCTTTGAGAAAAACTCAAAAATTGATGAAAAAATTCATTTTTTCATTCATTTTTTTTTCTATTTTCTGGGGCGTTCCTTCAGCTGTTATTCGAAGAGTTATTTGCGATATCTCGACTGGTTTATTTACTACACAGGGCACAAGAGTGACAGAAAACATTGGTCCGGTTTTTTGGTCATATCTTCCAGACTTTGCATTGAAATTTTTTGATTGATAATCTATAGAAGAAACACAGTCCAATGAATCCGAATATGGACACGGCATCCCGCTACAGAAATCCGATCGACCGCAACATCGGCCTATTTTGTACAGTAAATAGTCTGCATCTCATCCTGTATTCATACATTTCACATCTCAAAACGTTTGATCGTTTATGACTGTGAAACCCCCTGAGAGGGGGGGACATTACCCCCCCTCTCCCACCCCTCCTCGAACATATCGTGTAGACACGGTGTGGTGACACCAACCTACTTCATCATAATATGAAGGAGGTGCACCAACTCCCATACTGATAACATAGACGGCATTTGTGGTTTCTTGCGGTCAGTTCAGAGCCAAAAGTCCCGATTGCCTGTCACGATTCAGCGGATTCCCTTGTGAACTAGATGCAGATAAGAGTGGCTACGGTACCCTTGAACAAATGCAACTACTAACATTTGAATTCTTTTTTTATATTGGGTTTTAACGACGCACTATAGGCCTACTGATGGCTACGATCTATTGGCGTCGGATGAATGATGAATGAGATGATGGGATGATGAGATGCAATGTTATTCTATTATGTGTTTTTGGATAGTGGGAAGGAGTCGGTCGTGGTCTGTTGTTAAGGAACCATCCCAGTATTGACCTGAACGACAGAGAGAAACCACGAAAAACCCCTGTCAGGATGGTCGACTATGGCGGGAATAGAACCCCGGTCTCCCGAATGACGGTTCAGTGTGCTACCACTCGGCCACGCGTCTCGGTATTATAACTCTACTGAGCCGTGTATACCATTGTTGAGCATTGTTGTTCGATATAAAAGCGATAGTTGCGCTACAGACAATCGGGACCCTGGACTCGGGAACTGACCCTGGAAATATTTCACTTCCAAGCCCGAGTTGGAGCACCTCCTTCATGATGATGTAATAGGTTGGCACCACTAGACCGTGAAAGTGACGCCAAGTCATCATGTCCAGCACGTACACGGGCCGGACCTCATGGACTGAACATCTGAGGGTAATAGGTTGGCACCACTAGACCGTGAAAGTGACGCCAAGTCATCATGTCCAGCACGTACACGGGCCGGACCTCATGGACTGAACATCTGAGGGTAATAGGTTGGTATACCACTAGATCGTGGTAAAGACCGTGAAAGTGACGCCAAGTCATCATGTCCAGCACGTACACGGGCCGGACCTCATGGACTGAACATCTGAGGGTAATAGGTTGGCATCACTAGACCGTGAAAGTGACGCCAAGTCATCATGTCCAGCACGTACACGGGCCGGACCTCATGGACTGAACATCTGAGGGTAATAGGTTGGCACCACTAGACCGTGAAAGTGACGCCAAGTCATCATGTCCAGCACGTGCACGGGCCGGACCTCATGGACTGAACATCTGAGGGTAATAGGTTGGCACCACTAGACCGTGAAAGTGACGCCAAGTCATCATGTCCAGCACGTACACGGGCCGGACCTCATGGACTGAACATCTGAGGGTAATAGGTTGGTATACCACTAGATCGTGGTAAAGACCGTGAAAGTGACGCCAAGGTATCATGTCCAGCACGTACACGGGCCGGACCTCATGGACTGAACATCTGAGGGTAATAGGTTGGCATCACTAGACCGTGAAACTGGCGCCAAGTCATCATGTCCAGCACGTACACGGGCCGGACCTCATGGACTGAACATCTGAGGGTAATAGGTTGGCACCACTAGACCGTGAAACTGGCGCCAAGTCATCATGTCCAGCACGTACACGGGCCGGACCTCATGGACTGAACATCTGAGGGTAATAGGTTGGTATACCACTAGATCGTGGTAAAGACCGTGAAAGTGACGCCAAGGTATCATGTCCAGCACGTACACGGGCCGGACCTCATGGACTGAACATCTGAGGGTAATAGATTGGCATCACTAGACCGTGAAAGTGACGCCAAGTCATCATGTCCAGCACGTACACGGGCCGGACCTCATGGTCTGAACATCTGAGGGTAATAGGTTGGCATCACTAGACCGTGAAACTGGCGCCAAGTCATCATGTCCAGCACGTACACGGGCCGGACCTCATGGACTGAACATCTGAGGGTAATAGGTTGGCATCACTAGACCGTGAAACTGGCGCCAAGGTATCATGTCCAGCACGTGCACGGGCCGGACCTCATGGACTGAACATCTGAGGGTAATAGGTTGGCATCACTAGACCGTGAAACTGGCGCCAAGTCATCATGTCCAGCACGTACACGGGCCGGACCTCATGGACTGAACATCTGAGGGTAATAGGTTGGTATACCACTAGATCGTGGTAAAGACCGTGAAAGTGACGCCAAGTCATCATGTCCAGCACGTGCACGGGCCGGACCTCATGGACTGAACATCTGAGGGTAATAGGTTGGTATACCACTAGATCGTGGTAAAGACCGTGAAAGTGACGCCAAGTCATCATGTCCAGCACGTACACGGGCCGGACCTCATGGACTGAACATCTGAGGGTAATAGGTTGGCATCACTAGACCGTGAAACTGGCGCCAAGTTATCATGTCCAGCACGTGCACGGGCCGGACCTCATGGACTGAACATCTGAGGGTAATAGGTTGGCATCACTAGACCGTGAAAGTGACGCCAAGTCATCATGTCCAGCACGTACACGGGCCGGACCTCATGGACTGAACATCTGAGGGTAATAGGTTGGCACCACTAGACCGTGAAAGTGACGCCAAGTCATCATGTCCAGCACGTGCACGGGCCGGACCTCATGGACTGAACATCTGAGGGTAATAGGTTGGCACCACTAGACCGTGAAAGTGACGCCAAGTCATCATGTCCAGCACGTGCACGGGCCGGACCTCATGGACTGAACATCTGAGGGTAATAGGTTGGCACCACTAGACCGTGAAAGTGACGCCAAGTCATCATGTCCAGCACGTGCACGGGCCGGACCTCATGGACTGAACATCTGAGGGTAATAGGTTGGCATCACTAGACCGTGAAAGTGACGCCAAGTCATCATGTCCAGCACGTACACGGGCCGGACCTCATGGACTGAACATCTGAGGGTAATAGGTTGGCACCACTAGACCGTGAAAGTGACGCCAAGTCATCATGTCCAGCACGTGCACGGGCCGGACCTCATGGACTGAACATCTGAGGGTAATAGGTTGGCACCACTAGACCGTGAAAGTGACGCCAAGTCATCATGTCCAGCACGTGCACGGGCCGGACCTCATGGACTGAACATCTGAGGGTAATAGGTTGGCACCACTAGACCGTGAAAGTGACGCCAAGTCATCATGTCCAGCACGTGCACGGGCCGGACCTCATGGACTGAACATCTGAGGGTAATAGGTTGGCATCACTAGACCGTGAAAGTGATGCCAAGTCATCATGTCCAGCACGTACACGGGCCGGACCTCATGGACTGAACATCTGAGGGTAATAGGTTGGCACCACTAGACCGTGAAAGTGACGCCAAGTCATCATGTCCAGCACGTGCACGGGCCGGATCTCATGGACTGAACATCTGAGGGTAATAGGTTGGCACCACTAGACCGTGAAAGTGACGCCAAGTCATCATGTCCAGCACGTGCACGGGCCGGACCTCATGGACTGAACATCTGAGGGTAATAGGTTGGCATCACTAGACCGTGAAAATGACGCCAAGTCATCATGTCCAGCACGTACACGGGCCGGACCTCATGGACTGAACATCTGAGGGTAATAGGTTGGCACCACTAGACCGTGAAAGTGACGCCAAGTCATCATGTCCAGCACGTGCACGGGCCGGACCTCATGGACTGAACATCTGAGGGTAATAGGTTGGCATCACTAGACCGTGAAAGTGACGCCAAGTCATCATGTCCAGCACGTACACGGGCCGGACCTCATGGACTGAACATCTGAGGGTAATAGGTTGGCACCACTAGACCGTGAAAGTGACGCCAAGTCATCATGTCCAGCACGTACACGGGCCGGACCTCATGGACTGAACATCTGAGGGTAATAGGTTGGTATACCACTAGATCGTGGTAAAGACCGTGAAAGTGACGCCAAGGTATCATGTCCAGCACGTGCACGGGCCGGACCTCATGGACTGAACATCTGAGGGTAATAGGTTGGTATACCACTAGACCGTGAAACTGGCGCCAAGTCATCATGTCCAGCACGTGCACGGGCCGGACCTCATGGACTGAACATCTGCGGGTAATAGGTTGGTATACCACTAGACCGTGAAACTGGCGCCAAGTCATCATGTCCAGCACGTGCACGGGCCGGACCTCATGGACTGAACATCTGAGGGTAAAAGGTTGGCACCACTAGACCGTGGTAAAGACCGTGAAACTGGCGCCAAGTCATCATGTCCAGCACGTACACGGGCCGGACCTCATGGACTGAACATCTGAGGGGAGGAAGTGGCCAAGATACAAGCCTGTAATTATCTCATACACATGCTCTATGAGTCGACGAGGAATTAAGAGTCCGCATCTTGGGCAGAGTTACATACGTCTCAAGAACTACAAGCACTACGGACTTGCGGTGAAATGTATACATGAGTAATGCCCTCACAATTAGATATGCTCAATCAAAAATTCAAGAATGAATTTAATATGGAGCAATAAATGTATCAAAATGTGCCTAATTTGATTGTTTTCATTGCCTAATTCCCGGTTACCGAATAATAGTAGAAATAAATTACGAACGCACATCTTCAAGTTCAACTTTGCTTATCAATATTTGAAATTCTGATTTGCCTGTAATTTCACAGTTTTCCAATTTTCCTTGGTCAAAATGTACAATGTAAGTAGATTTTGTCCAAATCATGAAATTTAAAACTCCTCCATCTAGCGGTGGTTACTGGAACTCTTTCAATATCATCCCCTTTTCACTTTTCAAGCCGCAACCAAACTTTTGAACGCACATCGAACTTGGGTCGTGCATTTCGAAGAGAAACATTCTCAGCTGAGATGCGGGCTCTTAATGGTCGAATATGTTGGGTTGAATCGGAGGAACGAATCTTCAAAGTGAACAGCCTTCGGTCAAGTTCGGTGCGCACCTCTCATGACCTGCATGTGCGCAGGTCAAGGTTGTCACGTGTGAGGGGGGGGGGAGGGTTCTCGCCATGGGGTTATGAAAACCCATTAGTTGTATGTTGTGATTAAATATTAATGTTTTATAACATGGAGAACATTAGGCTACATACGCTGAAAATATTCCAATGCGTACAGGCCTCTCCTTCTGACGGGAAAAGCCCAACTGAAACGAGTGGCCGAGTGGCTAATACACTAAACCGTTCTTCAGGAGATCGGGGTTTGATTCCCGTCATGGTCGATCATCCTAATAGGGGTCTATCGTGGCTTCCCTCTGTCGTTCAGGTCAATACTGGGATGGTTCCTCAACAACAGGCCACGACCGTCTTGTTTCCACTATCAAAAAACACCTAATGAAATAGCGTTTCATCTCATCATCTCATCATCTCATATATCATTCACAGATGCCAGTAGATCGTAGCCATCAGTAAGTGCGTCGTTAAACCCAATATAAATGAAAACAAAAGAAAAGGCTATGTGGTGCTCATAGCGACCCCATCACTAACTGAGTTGTATGGGAAAATATGTAAGGTTTTTGACCCGTTCATCTATTCGTATTGGGTACAACTCAGCACTGTGATGATGACTGAGATCTATTGGCGTCTATGAATGATATGTGAGATGATGGGATGATGAGATCGAGATGAGAAGTTATTCTATTAGGTGTTTTTGGATTGTGGGAAATAGTTGGCCGTGGCCTGTTTTTAAGGAACCATCCCAGTATCGACCTGAAAGACAGAGACAACCAGGAAAAACCCTGTCAGGATGGTCGACCATGGCGGGAATCGAACCCTGGTCTCCCTAATGACAGGGTGTAACGTGAAATCGGTGCAGCTCAGCATAATGCTATGCACGATGTTCAGGTCGATAAGAGTAGGAGATCTGTCTTACCTGCCAGCACGATGTTCAGGTCGATAAGAGTAGGAGGTCTGTCTTACCTGCCAGCACGATGTTCAGGTCGATAAGAGTAGGATGTCTGTCTTACCTGCCAGCACGATGTTCAGGTCGATAAGAGTAGGAGGTCTGTCTTACCTGCCAGCACGATGTTCAGGTCGATAACAGGAGGTCTGTCTTACCTGCCAGCACGATGTTCAGGTCGATAAGAGTAGGAGGTCTGTCTTACCTGCCAGCACGATGTTGAGATAGAGGTTGCCTCCTATCTGATTCACACCCTGCGTGAAGGTGTAGACCATCAGCGTGGCAGCGAACCAGTTGAACAAGAGAATGAACGTGTTCCGTCTTAGACTCGGCGTCTTCACCAGGTCGATAAGAGTAGGAGGTCTGTCTTACCTGCCAGCACGATGTTGAGATAGAGGTTGCCTCCTATCTGATTCACACCCTGCGTGAAGGTGTAGACCATCAGCGTGGCAGCGAACCAGTTGAACAAGAGAATGAACGTGTTCCGTCTTAGACTCGGCGTCTTCACCAGGTCGATAAGAGTAGGCGTCCGCGCCACGGCCTTCTTCGTGATGTGCTGTTGTCTCTTGTGGTTCTCCACGGCCTCCTCGACCAGCGACGCGTCGCGGTGGTTCCGTCGGGCGGCTTGTCTCAGTATCGAGATGGCTTGTTTGTCGCGGCCGACTGCCAACAGCCAGCGGGGTGACTCGGGCACGAACCTGGTACCGTCACAGGGAGAAAACGTTCGAGTCATTTGTACTTATATTATCCCTTATTGACGACTCGCAGTCTCCGCTCCCTTGACATCACAAATCTTACCGTCCAATCAACAGGGCTGTTGAACTGTAGTCAAATTCAAATATGCAATCGGGGTACCTTCAAATGACCACAAATGATATATAGATCCAACCGGCCCACTGGTTAAGCCACGCCCATTTCGAGTTGTCAATTATCTATAGTTACTCTAAGATCAACCAACTATTGTTTTTGGTGTTTTCTCTTGTTTATGTTTTCTCTCCAGTGTTTATAGTTTTGGTGCTAATTTCATTCCCAAAATGATTTTCTCCCCGATATCTTGGAAGATTCTGGGACTGGCGACTGACGAGAAGAACAATTGAGCTCTAAATGTATCGAGTCAGGATACAATACCAGTAGACATAGTTGTGTCGCGGGTTGCTCACCACCAGTAGGCAGCGTAGACAGCCGAGAACAACAATTGAGCTCTAAATGTATCGAGTCAGGATACAATACCAGTAGATAAGGCGGGTTGCTCACCACCAGTAGGCAGCGTAGACAGCCGAGAGCACGGACAGTGCCAGGTGGAAGTGTCTCCAGTCCCGGGCCACGTACGACACGGCCGCCATGATGCAGATGCCTACAGTGAAGGGGAGCTGATACAAGATGGCGACCGTGGTCCTCCAGCTCTCTCCCACGACCTCCATCACTGGAACACACGATTCTGGTTCTAACTGCTGTCTTAGGTTAGGTGGAAGAGCGGCCTCCCGACAAGATACAAGATCCATACTAGATGAATAAAGTTTATTCTATTCTATTCTTCACAGCCGCTATTCATCGGGCCGTCCGTGGGCCTACATGCAGACCTTGCTATTGCGCTCAGCCTCAACGAAGGGGTCAACAACTCCTGAAGTCTGGTGAAATCTTTTTGCCTCTTGTATAATGATGAACTTCACATCTGTTGTTAAGCATTGCCCAAGAGACTTAGTTCAAAGTGGAAGATATCAACATTCGTGTGTTTTGTTCACTCTACCATGCAATGCTGGTAATGTCCGGATATATCACAAAAACGATTTTTACTTATAATGTGTTCCGGACTTTCGAAAACTAAACGACTTTTATCTGCGACGAAAAGTAGGGTCACAGACAGCGCAGTCCTGATGTCAAAGTTCACTGTACTACATTTTAAGTTAAAATAATTGAAATGGGGTGGTAAGATCGTCTTTGTAGTGCCCGGTCCATACGATCTTACTTTTCATTCATGGCCTTGATTGGGAAACAATTTTTTTGTATCAAGTTTCGATATTATTTGAGAAAAAAATTCCATTCGAAAACCGACTTGCAGAAAAATCTGTCTTCTGGGCAATTGCGCTTCCCCAGGATTGAGTGCGCATAGTGAAGAGGAAGGCAAGAACAAGCCATGCCACTTGAATTTTTGGTAGGAAACTCGCGTTTCTCTGAAACTAGTCTTGGCTCTTTGCTGGTAAATGCACGATATTTCTGGTAGTTGTGGGTTCCTAATTGTGTGTAAATCAGGCCATCTGGCTGAACGGCGGTCGGGGTAGGTGACTGTATTACCGATGACGAAGGTGATGATGAGCATGCCGCCGGCAGATAGCGCCAGCAGGAACCGGAAGAACACGAAGCCGGTAAAGCAGGGCACGAGGGACGCCGCCACGCCGGCGAAGCTCTGAAGCAAGATGGTCGCCATCAGAGGTTTCTTGCGACCGAACCTGGAAGCACAGGTTCATTCAAGCTCTGGAGATCACGCCAACCCCATCTATCACGTCAAGCTATCCAGATCCGTGGCGAGGGAGTTATGTATACCTTTATCCACACAAACCGAGACGAGTGGTATAGTGGTCAGCACGGGGAACCGTCATTCAGGAGACTGGGGGCCGAATTCACAAAAGGTCATAACTTTGATACGGCTCAAAGTTAAGACGATTTCTAGGTATATAATATCATATTCGATCCATTATTTTTGATTTTTTGATTTCAATAAATAACTGATTGATGATAATAATGGATTTAATCAAAAATTAAGGTTGAAAAATAAAAAATAATAGTTAAAATACGATATTATCTCTAGAAATTGTCGTGACTTTGAGCCGGATCAAAGTTATGACCTTTAGTGAATCTGGGCCCGGGGTTCGATTCTCACCATGATCGACCATCCTGTCAGGGACTTTTCGTGGTTTCCCTCTGTCGTTTAGGTCAATACCGGGATAGTTCCTCAACAAAAAGCCACGACTGGCTCCTTCCCACCATCCAAAACCATAATATAAAATGGGATTTCATCTCGTCATTCCCTCATCTCATATATCATTCACCGACACCAATTGATCTTAGCCGCTGAGCCCAATATATATACACGAGCTTCAGAAAAAGATCGCACACAACGTACGATAGCTATCGTCTGTTTGTCAGGTTGCCACGCTGCCGTGACTCACCTGTCCGCCAGCGTGCCGAACACGACGTTGCCTAGCAACACGCCCAGCATGAACGTGGCTTGAGTCACGTCGATCAGGTAGCGGCGGTCGCACACCAAGTCCCACTGAAACAATCAGTCAAACAGTCAAACAGTCAATACAAATGTATTCTATTGAACCGCTGAAGAGTCCACGGGAGTCGATTTAGCGAGATATCAGTTTTTTGGTGATAACTTTTGAACGGTATGAGATATCAAAATCACAATACGCGAAAAACACAGATAATTATAATAGCTTCAAGACGTCATGTCGCATAACTGTCACGCGTATGTACAGCTAAACTAGTCAAACGCGAAATATGCGTTGTAAGATAAGCGAGATATCCTAATAAGGTATAAAAGTCGTTGAAGTAGTTCTACCCTTGCTACTTTATCGACTCTGGTATTCTACACACCTTGATATCTGAATAAGCTATAAAAGTCGTTAAAGTAGTTCTAATCTTGCCACTTTATTGACTCTGGTATTCTACACACCTTGACGCATATAAAAAATACTTCATTGTTGGTCAACTCTTGAATCTAGAAAGCAGTGAATCTCAACATCTTAATTCTGTCACAATTTGTATGATATATTTGATGAATATTATCAGTTATTTTTATTTTTTTCTTCAAAACGACTGATCAGAATTGCTTCCAAAATCGTAATGATGTGTAAAATCCATGTTTACACATTTAGAGAAAATTTTATCTCATTTGGAGAGATTTTATTTTTCAACATTTTCCGCCCAGCCAAATCTTATGGGGTTTTTAGAAACTTTGAGATGATTTTTCTCAAAATCGGTCTGACCGATTCATTCCAAAAACTATACAGTTCCAAGTTGGATGAGTTTGCGTGTACAAAAAAAGTTTCATGTTGATCAGTCAACCCTTACGACCTGTGGAGTGCTTACAAAAAAAAAAAAAAAACACAGACAAAGCCCTATAAGAGTGGGATGGAGACTTCGCTACGCTCATCAAAAATGTGTTTTTCTAGCTGTATACGCCTGACAGTTGAGCGACATGACTTGAATAATTATAGCTTATATCATCTCAAAGCTACTAAAATTATCTGTGTTTCTGCTATATTAGAATTTTGATATTTCATATCGTTCAAAAGTTATCACCAAGAAACTGATATTTCGCTGAATCGACTCCCATGGACTCATTGAACAAATCTCAGAACATGTTCAGTACTTGCTCCGTTAGACTCCCTTATAGTCACCCTACTACTCGTCATGGTGCACACGAGCGAATTTCAAATTTCTGTATTGGAACCTTGAGGAACTCCCTTTCTACTTGAGGTCTGCAGAGGTAACCACACTCTATCCTCAAATTCATATTCCTGTATTGGATCCTTGAGGAACTCCTCTACTATGAGGTCTGCAGAGTTAACCACACTCTATCTATCCTCGAATCCAGATTACAAATTCGTCATCAACATAACAAGTTCCAATCAGATAAATCATGTCCGTACCTCTGATATGATATTGCTCGTGAATATTTCCTGGCTGAACTCCCATCTTTCACAGTCGATAGTCGCTATGGATCGATTCATATCGATAGAAGTCGAGTCGAGATATGTAGAGTTCAGATCGAGTCTCTTGCACCGCGCATCCTAGAAGACACAGAACATCAGGCGATTAAATATTATTATCGCTATTGATAGATTTTAGGGGTGAAATATCTCAGATTCAATTCATTTCATTGTAGTTTTAATAGACCAGGTGATATTATGTAGTAAGTGAGTAGCCCTTTTCAGCCGGTTGAAATGGTCGCTCGCCCATTGAAGAATTCCTATAAAAGGCACCTATAACTATCGTTTTATTCCAACTCAACACTTGATCATAGTTTAGATAATTTGCTTATTTTTCTACTGAAATTGTGAATTAATGATTTTCTGGTCTCTCCCAATCTTGAGACATTCATTTTTTGGAAAAATTATGAGAATTAATATTTTGTGAAAATCTGTAGGCCCATGTTTAATTTTGTGCCATGGCAAAAATGTGTAGAACATTAAATTTTGAACATTTATGAAAACAAATATCACTTCATATGATATGATACCGGATGTTCTGAATAAGAGTAAAAATGAATTAAACATGTGAAAACAAAAATGCGAATGGAGTAGGCTCTTCTGTAATTCAATATTCAATCGAATTTTTAATCAAAATCTGATGGAATAATTTTGTGAAATAATTTTTAAATTTTTTCCATTCTGCGGTTCACATTGATACTGATGTTCAGTGGCGGCCCGAAGTGGCCCAAGCACGCGGGGCCAGATGAGAAAGACACCACCACCCACCCACCCACTGCAACTGAATGAAAACAACTGAAAAATCGGTCCCACATCATGAGTTACTGATTTCAGTGTGGCAAGGTGTGCTCACAAGGTGGGCGGCCGGCGCGCTGCTGTTCCTCCAGTCGTGTGCTAGCGCGGCGGGCGGAGAGCACCAGAACTCCATGTCGGCCTCTAGGATGATGATGCTGAACTGGAACCAGCCGCTGGGCAGCTTGAGCAGGGCCATGAGCACGCTGATGGTCACTTGCCACGGCCCCAGTTCCCCCACCACGCCGCTCAGGTAGTCCTGTTGCGTCATCGCTGGGCTCGACTCCTCCTGGAATCACCTGGAGCAACATGGGTCAGCACCGAGCGCCATTGACGTGCGGTCGATAGTATCCCGATCGACAACTCACTCAAGGTTATTATTATTCAATCTCTCGCAATTGCACATAAATGCGCGGTGGCAAGTTCCCTATTTATTCATTTTTATTATTCAATCCAAAGATTTGCACATGGTACAAATATAGAAAATATGAAAACTCACAACTAGATTTTAAAAAAGAAGTAGATAGAAGGATATGATTAAAAAGAGACAGAATGATATATATATATAAATTTGATATATATATATATATATATATATATATATATATATATATATATATATATATATATATATATATATATATGTGTGTGTGTGTAATGGTGCAATGATAGTATATTGTGATTTTGAAGTTGGGAATTCGTTGAGGTCATAGAAGGGGTTCTGGAGTAGGAAAGATTTCAGGTTGTATTTGAAAGATGAGAGTTTGGTGAGGCTAGTTATTTGGGCAGGAAGTTTATTGTAAATGGTTGTGGAAAGATGGAGAGGGCTGTGTGTTAGAGAACAGATATAGTTGCTGTGACTAGTAGGGTAGTTATAGATAGAAGCATTTTCAGGAAAGAGGCTGGAGTTGGACCCTATCCCACCGTCTCCCTAACCCTCTGACGGAATAACTTTAACCCTATTTCATCCCCTTCAAAAACACTTCTACTAAGCCCATTCCAGTCCCTACCTGTCCCATAAAGAAAATGTGCCCACATCTAATCTAGCCTTCTTTCTGACCACCGCTCTATCATGACCCCACCTACCTCCATACCCTGACTTGACAGTCTATTCTCTGCGCGCACACGATCTCGGTCGTTAGCGAATGTCGATGATCTTTGATTTGACCAATACGTCACTCTATACGTCATCATGTCAATTATTGGCCATTAGGAGGCATTGTGATTGTACTCTCACAAGAACCGCCAGTGCGCCGGCGCGACATCTCAGACTGTGTATACGCCAATGCCAAGACAATAACATAACCTTAGATTTGAGCTGTTAAATTGATGGTACATACAATGCGTATTACAATTACATGGATTAAAAAGAGTGTTTGAAATTGATGTTGACGTAGAATACGGTATTTAAAACATGAAATTGGTATTTGATCATATTATTTCACGGCTAAAAACGGTGGAATGATGGTTATTTTGTCTGGGATATTTCAAAACAAAAAGACCGCCGCCATTTTAATCTAAGCGTGACAGTTCTCGACGTCGAGAAGAGTTAACGACATAGTTTTGTCGAGTCGAGAGCGTCAAGTTGCCATAGAGATCACGCCAGGTGAAGTTATGTCGACTGAAAACCTAGTTGTCGACTGAAAACCCTAGTTGTCGACTGAAAACCCTAGTTGTCGACTGAAAACCCTAGTTGTCGACTGAAAACCCTAGTTGTCAACGAGAATTACTCGATCTCGAGCGACAATGATAGAGAATCCCACTGCTGTTAGCTGTCATGGTGGCTCAACTACCTATTCCACCATTGTTGAACATATGTGTTCCCAAATAGTAATATTCTGCACCTTATGGTGATGTTTCATAGCGCTTCAAGTGGAAGAGTCAATCCTGAAAGGGTTGGAATTAGAACCTAAATGATCATTTTCATCACTTTATTGAGATGTATTCTATCCTTTCAGGTGGCAAATGTAATCCACAAAGGATTCTATTCGTTTCATTATCCGTCCTATGAAAGTTGATGAACCCATAAGGGGCCGGAATGAATCCATTTCGGTGTACAATTCAAACCGTTGTTGGTTACATAATTCAGAAAGCGTTCAAATTTCTGGGGATGGAATTCCAACCTTTCATATATTCGAACCCTTCGAAAATAAGGGTTACGAGGGTGAGAAACCCAAAAGGGTTAGAATGTTACATCATACAATTAACAGTGTTGTACCAATCCACCGACTGGATTCTTCATTTGTCGTGGACTCTTCCGATCTCGTCAACCAGACTCAGCTAACGATGTATAGGAGCAGGTAATTGAAATGCCGAGGAACGACATTTCTTTCAAAGATTCTCATTCTCACCTCACTGAACACGAGTGTCTGCAGAGCTCAGCGCTACGGCGTCTGACCGCTACGCCAGGATCTACAATTCGATTCCAACCACGGGATATGTATTGCGTTTTAACGACGCACTATACTGATGGCTACGATCTATTGGCGTCAGTGGATGATGAATGAGATGATGGGATGATGAGATGAAAGGTTATTTTATCAGGTGTTTTGGATGGTGGGAAGGAGTCGGTCGTGGCCTGTTGTTAAGGAACCATCCCAGTATTGACCTGAACGACAGAGGGAAACCACGAAAGACCCCTGTCAGAATGGTCGACCATGGCGGGAATCGAACCCCGGTCTCCCGAATGATGATATTTCTTTTCTTTCCAATTTCACATAACTGCTTCTGGCCAAAGGCTATATGGGGTTGGTTGATTTTTCCTCTACTTATCGATATTGTTTATCGACCATTATTGGAATTAATTTTCATCACGAATCGGTATACTTCACAAAAATATCTTGCATCGCTCATCATCCCACCATCTCGTATATCATCCACCGACGCCAATAGATCCCAGGCATCAGTAGAGTGCGTCGTTAAACCCAATATAGATAAATGAAATGCACTTACCGTTCGGGCCTGAAAACCGTCCGACTTGGACCGAGCTTTGCCACAGAGTTCGATGCTAGACGGAGGCTCGTCGCGATGACAACGATACACTGAACACTGTGTCAACTCTCTTCTCTCGGAGACGCCATGTGTTTGTCTGGCGCATGCCGACAGCTCTCGGTGCGCTAACCTAGATCTGATTGGACAGCGCTAATCTAATCAGTCAGCAGTCAACAGGTGTTGCCAAAAACAGGTGCCGTTCGGACACTGATTACAACCCATCTCATTATAATATGAGGGAGGTGACCCAACTCCCATACTGATAACATGGAAGGTATTTGTGGTTTCTTGCGGTCAGTTCAGAGCCAAAGGTCCCGATTGTCTGTCGCGAATTAGCGGATTCCCTTGTGAACTAGATGTAGATAAGAGTGGCTATACGGTACCGGTGGCATTGTTAAACTCACAAAATCTATCATTTTCGTAAAAAACAAATGCAACTGCTGACATCATAATTCTACTAAGTCGTGTGTAGCATTGTAGAGCATTGTAGTTGTATATATAGTTCGATTTAAAAGCGATAGTTGCGCTACAGGCAATCGGTACACTGGACTCGGGAAATATTTCACTTTGAAGACCCGAGTTGGAGCACCTCCTGTATATTATGATGAAGTAGGTTGGTATCACTACATTGTGCCGGTTAGCTGGTCAAGGGTAGGCGTCATTGTTATCGGTTCACTTCTCATGAGAAATAGTATGCGATAAAAGAAACCAGGATAAGATTATATCTGATGGTGATTGATGTTGCTCAACGACCCCATGGACAGCTAGTGTACACGGGGGTACGAATATGCAGGGGATATTGATGTGAAGGGACAATCACTAGTAATCCATGCTTCATGCTGGAACCCAACGGTGACTACAAATACATGCTCTAAAGCTGTGCTTCAGCTGACTGAGTTACGGAGGGTGGATTAGTTGTGTTTCAATTAAATATAAGGTGTATATTAAAATATTGAATTTATATTCTCATTGGATTTTCAACCCGCTCTAATCAAAGCTGAGATCTATTGGCGTCCGTGCATGATGCGTTACGTGATGGGCATTCAGAAGAGATGAAAAGCTATTTTATTACCTTGAGTGTTCTGGAACAAGATAGAAGTAGCGGCTCTTGAGAAACCATTCCAGTATTTACTACTACGACGGAGTGTAACCACGATGCACGTCTGTCCAAATGGTCGACCAGGACGGTATCGAGCCCCGGTCTCACTGACGGTTCAGTGCGCTAGCCACTGATCTACTCGCCTCAGTCAGGATGATCGACCATGACGTGTGTCGAACCCTTATATCCTGACTGACGGTTCAGCACCTAGCCACTCGACCACATGTCTCAGTATGCACGTGCGGTGGGCGGAGGGACTTGCCACCAAGCAGCTGTCAACTGTCCAGAACATTTGAGTGACCACAGCTTTCTACTCACCTAGTGGCCGGCCCGCAACACATACACATGAGGTGGAGATTGAGGCATTCATTATGACTGAATTGTATCACACCTACAATATAGCCTGATACATTCTGTGATTGCTATCACATGATACATATATATATATATATATATATATATATATATATATATATATATATATATATATATAATGGAAGATATATATATGGATATGGAAGATAGCTAATAAATCGTGTACCAACTCCAACTCGGCACATCGTAAGATAAAATCCGTACAGTACGAAGGTAAACAGTGTATCACGCCCAGCGAAATAGCAGAAGCATTCAACATTTACTTTACCAGCGTCGCGATGAAACTGGCGGAAAGTAATCAGTCTACAAACAACGATGCTACAAACAGACTCCATCATAGTCGCAGCAGAAATAGAAAATCCATGTTTTTAACCCCTGTCACTGAAGGCGAAATGCTGCAAGTAATGAAAGGATTCGATAGTAAACTCTCTACTGGTATTGATGAAGTCCCATTTAAAGTACTCAAAGATGTAGCTACTTCGATAATCCCTGTCTTAGTTCATATTTGCAACCACTCTTTTATCACCGGAGTGGTTCCAGACGAAATGAAATTAGCAAAAGTAATACCAATCTTCAAGAAGGGCCAACCAGATGACGTATGCAATTACCGACCGATTTCCCTACTATCTGCCTTCTCTAAAATTTTCGAAAAACTAATGTATAATCGACTCGTGCACTTCTGTGAATCATGTAATATAATATCACACAACCAACATGGCTTCAGGGCAAAGAGAAATACTGTATCAGCTGCCTACGAGTCAATTCAGAAGATGTTATCCGCTAAAGATGATAGAGTGTACTCCGTTGGAGTGTATTTTGATTTATCGAAGGCCTTCGACACAGTAGTGCACAGTCTATTGCTAGAGAAACTTGACTTCTACGGTATTCGTGGTGTGCCCCACAAGTGGCTTAAATCTTATCTAACTCAACGAGCACAGTGCGTACATGTTTCCCAGGACGATTGCTGCGGTGTTTCATCATGGAATCAACTGGATACTGGAGTTCCGCAGGGGTCCATTCTAGGCCCTTTGCTCTTTTTATTATATATCAACGACTTGACCACCCTCGAAGACAATGTTCTCATGACGCAATACGCAGATGATACTAGCTTACTCATAAACCACGCAAATCCTTCAGAAATCCAACGTAAAGTTAATAGCGCTGTGGGTGATTTGAGTGCTTGGTTTTATGATAATAAACTGTCCGTCAACAATAGTAAAACGATCGTTGTCAATTACTCAGGAAAGAAACATTGGGAGCCTGAAATATTCAACAATGGTATTCAACTGGAGGTCAACGAGAAAACGAAGTTTCTAGGTTTTAATATTGACAATAATTTGAAATGGACTTCTCATATCAACCAAACCTGCTCCAAACTCAGACAGGCCATTTTTAAACTTCGTTCGTTGAAAAAAGTACTTGGACCGACTGAAATGAGAATGTTTTATCTTGCGCACTTTGAATCAATTTTGCGTTATGGCATCGTGTTCTGGGGTGGAGCTGCTAAAAATAATATTGACAGGATTTTTAAACTACAGAAGTATGCTGTACGAATCTTATCCAATCAAAGAAAAGGTGACAGCTGCAGAGGATTATTTAAAACTCTTGGTATTTTAACTTTAGCAGCTATTTACATACATGAATCCGTTTGCTTTGTCAAATCAAATACTGCTTTATCCGGAAAAGAATTGAACCATTCACACGACACAAGAGGTAAAAACCTTCCAGTAGTAGAGACACACCGAACTGCTTTGTATGAAACCGGACTAAACCATAATGGTGTTAAATTCTATAATCTATTACCAAGAGATATTCGCAGTGTCAACCGTATTCAGAATTTTAATAAGACTGTTAAACGTTATCTTGTAAACAAAGAACCATACTGTGTAAGCGATTTTTATACCAAACTGATTTAAACTTGTATCTCGTTATAAACACATTGTTTCGATATTTTGTTGACGAAACTTAACATTTACAATGTATACAGTGAATAAAAAATTATTATTATTATTATTATTATTATTATTATTATATATATATATATATATATATATATATATATATATATATATATATATATATATATATATATATATACATATATATATATATATATATATATATATATATATATATATATATATATATATATAAATATATATATATATATATATATATATATATATATATATATATGAGATCTTTGAACTTTCACAGTTATTAAATAGATTCATGATTTTTGCGGTGAAAAATGTGTGAAATTATATGAATATTAGAGAGTTCAATTAATTATGGAAGGGAAGGAACCAACTGTAAAATATAAGATTTATATTCTTTCATTCGACCTCCGATGAATAAATGAACCAATATCATAATGAATCAATAAATCCATGGTAAATAGAATAGGATATATTCTATACATATGAGTCATATTGATTCAATAATTCGTAATTGGTTTCTAGAAAGTTTCCAGTATTCATATTTTCACACAGTTTTCATCTCAGAAATCATGAATCCTTATATATAGAGGCCTTCACGCTGGAACTTATATTTGGTCTATTGAATTCATGTAGAGTGAAATAAGTTGATCACTATTCCTAGTTCTGGGCGTTTTCTCCCAAGCATGATGGTATAATTGCTCGTCATATCCTAGCTGTACGATGTGAGGAAGTGAGTCGGCTTGCACGGCCATGCTTGATCAGCCGGCTCGACCAATAGATCAGGAAGGAGATGCGAGCAAGCGGCCAATCAATTAACAACAACCTGTCATCTTACACTGGACGCTGTGCAAACACACCAGTTGAATGGAGCCACGAGAAGAGGTCGCCTAGCAACAGAACATCACCGCTATGTTTGCTCAGCTGTCATACTCCATGACGAGTTCACAGCTACGTCTTTCAAAACTGTCAACCGTTCAAAGATGCAACCAAACCAAACAATGTATATCAAATATGATACATGTATATATATATATATATATATATATATATATATATATATATATATATATATATATATATATATATATATATCTATATATATATATATATATATATATATATATATATATATATATATATATATATATATATATATATATATATATATATATATATATATATATATATATATATATATATATATATATATATATATATATATATATATATATATATATATATATATATATATATATATATATATATATATATATATATATATATATATATATATATATATATATATATATATATATATATATATATATATATATATATATATATATATATATATATATATATATATATATATATATATATATATATATATATATATATATATATATATATATATATATATATATATATATATATATATAAATATATATATATATATATATATATATATATATATATATATATATATTTTTTTTTTATATATATATATATATATATATATATATATATATATATATATATATATATATATATATATATATATATATATATATATATATATATATTTTCAGGCCCAGATAGAAGTGATAACAACGGTTACCCGGAGACCGGTCCTGAGCCGTCATTCTGTAATTCTGAAACGAAATGGAAGCAGCTCATCTTGGTTTTGTTCCTGCTATTCTCCATACTTCAGCATGGTGAATCGTATGGGCTCTGACGCTTTCGACGGGCTTTCGTTTCGGTTACAGTTATAGAATAAGGGTCCTGATTCGGTCTTTGAACTACGCGGTCCTCTATTTTCAGGATCGATCTCTTCATCTATTGGAATTGTTATTTGAGAGGCAGGAAAGTAGAAGGCAGAGAATCGCAAAAATGACATTCATTTTTTAATTCACTACAAGGCTCTACTTAGGGGCTTTCGCCTCCCCTCACACACCCCCTTTTTAGCGCGCGGTTAGTGTCAGGTCAGCTTGGCGGTCATTTTATTCCTGTAACCTCCCCCCCCCCCCCAATACACTAATCCTAACGACGTCCCTGCTGTCCACTCTCTGAGAAACCTTCA
Source organism: Brachyptera risi (assembly GCA_964007535.1). Taxonomy (NCBI): domain Eukaryota; kingdom Metazoa; phylum Arthropoda; class Insecta; order Plecoptera; family Taeniopterygidae; genus Brachyptera; species Brachyptera risi. The sequence continues at coordinate 51,391,332 of OZ023329.1, read as the reverse complement.
TCCTATTATACGAGGGGTTAACAACTCATGAAATCTTCCTGAAATCCCTCGAAATCTTCCTGAAATCCCTCGAAATCTTCCTGAAATCCCTTGAAATCTTCCTGAAATCCCTTGAAATCTTCTTTAAATGCCTCGAAATCTTCCTGAAATCCCTTGAAATCTTCCTGAAATCCCTCGAAATCTTCCCGAAATCCCTCGAAATCTTTCTGAAATCCCTCGCAATCTTCCTGAAATCCCTCGAAATCTTCCTGAAATCCCTCGCAATCTTCCTGAAATCCCTCGAAATCTTCCTGGAATCCCTTGAAATGTTCCTGAAATCCCTTGAAATCTTCCTGAAATCCCTCGAAATCTTCCTGAAATTCCTTGAAATCTTCCTGAAATCCCTCGAAATCTTCCTGAAATCCCTCGAAATCTTCCTGAAATCCCTCGAAATCTTTCTGAAATCCCTCGAAATCTTCCTGAAATCACTTGAAATCTTCCTGAAATCCCTTGAAATCTTTTTTAAATGCCTCGAAATCTTCCTGAAATCCCTTGAAATCGTCCTGAAATCCGTTGAAATCTTCCTGGAATCCCTCGAAATCTTCCTGAAATCCCTTGAAATCTTCCTGAAATCCCTCGAAATCTTCCTGAAATCTATTGAAATCTTCCTGAAATCCATCAAAATCTTCCTGAAATCCCTTGAAATCTTCCTGAAATCCCTTGAAATCTTCCTGAAATCCCTCGAAATCTTCCTGAAATCCCTTGAAATCTTCCTGAAATCCCTCGAAATCTTCCTGAAATCCCTTGAAATGTTCCTGAAATCCCTTGAAATCTTCCTGAAATCCCTCAAAATCTTCCTGAAATCCCTCGAAATCTTCCTGAAATCCCTTGAAATCTCCCTGAAATCCCTTGAAATCTTCCTGAAATCCCTCGAAATCTTCCCGAAATCCCTTGAAATCCTCCTGAAATCCCTCGAAATCTTCCTGAAATCCCTTGAAATCTTCCTGAAATCCCTCAAAATCTTCCTGAAATCCCTTGAAATCTTCCTGAATTCCCTTGAAATCTTCCTGAAATCCCTCGAAATCTTCCTGAAATCCCTTGAAATCTTCCTGAAATCCCTCAAAATCATCCTGAAATCCCTTGAAATCTTCCTGAAATCACTTGAAATCTTCCTGAAATCCCTTGAAATCTTCCTGAAATCCCTCAAAATCTTCCTGAAATCCCTTGAAATCTTCCTGAAATCACTTGAAATCTTCTTGAAATCCCTTGAAACCTGAAATCAGGTGTTCACCAGTTGTTCACCCCTCGTTAGCACCCCATTTGTTTATTCATTATTCACCCACATAGATAGATCCTTGTTTCCAACACAGTGATGCGTTGTTGAATCCAATCTTCAAGTAATAGAGAATACAAAAACAAAATCACGTGTTATGGGACAGTTCTCCAGCGAATGTCAGTTGTTCCTCACACACGGTCACAACAGCGCCCGACTGAGAATGGTTGTAAACGTGACGTCACTCGTATGTAAGCGTAACATGGTTTATCAGCGACCTTGTTATCTGATAGTTGGGCTTAACGTGGCTTTTGTTAACTCATTGAGCATATCGACTCTGGGCCCACTTGTTGTGCCCCGTCACGTCAAGGACGACCTATACAACTGAATCGTTGTACAAAAACTATGATATCCAGGCGTTGTCAGATGAGCGAGATCTGAATAAGGTATAATAAGAGTCGGTGAAGTAGTTCTACCTTTGCTACTTTATCGACTCTGGTATTACACACACCTTGACGCATGAATTCTGATATGAATTTTATATAATCTGAATTTTGATATGAATTTTATACTTCATTGTTGGGCAAATATCGAATCTAGATAGCAGTGAATCTTGCCTACATAATTCTTTTATCAATTTTTATCTTTTTGATGAATAATAATAATCATTTATTAAATTATTTCCTTCAAAACGGCTGATCCGAATTGCATACAAGTTTGCCATCATAGTGTGCATCATTTGTGTGTTCACATTTGAGGAGAATTTGATATTTATTTTTTAGATTTTATTTTTAAATTTTCTTGCTCGGCCCAACCTCACGTTTTTTTTTTAGAAACTTGAAGATTGTATTTCTCCAATTTAGTCCCACCGATTCAACCTAAAAACTACACAGTTTCAAGTTGGATAAGTTTTCGTGTACAGAAAAAGTTTCATGTCGAAAGTCAAACCTTGCGACCTGTGAAGTGCTTAGAAAAAAAAGCAGACAAAGCTTTACAATAGGAGGATGGAAGCCTTCGCATACGCTCATCCAATAATTCAAGGGAAAATTAACAATTCAAAGATCTGCGATGTGGAGAAGCAAACTTCTATCTTTTTATCATCTTCATTTTCTGTTCTCTTCTCAATTTAGTCTCTGATGATGATTATAGCCATCCTCGGTAGCTCAGTCAGCTGAGGCACCGCTTTAGAAACTGAAGTCACCGTTGGGCGTGGGTTCGAGTCCCGCATAAGGCATGGGTTTTTGTAAATGTCATCTCACTAATCATCACTTCATACAATCATTATATCATTATATCATCAGTTCATTCGTATCCCCGTATAACCTAGCTGTTGGTGGGGTCGTTAAGCAAACAATAATCAATCTGATTATTATTGTTTGCTTAACGACCCCACCAACAGCTAGGTGACACGGGGGTACGAATGAGCACGTGATTATGAAACTATATAGGTGAAAGGACGTTTAAAAAAAGCCTTATGCGGGACTCGAACCCACGCCCAACGGTGTCTTCAGTTTCTAAAGCGGTGCCTCAGCTGACTGAGCTACTGAGGGCGCGGCAATTTTTCTCTGATTCGAATCAATCAAGTGAGTAAATTGCACAAAACCGAGTGTAAACGTTCACTTATCAAATAATAGACTTGTGTAACCCATTATCTCTTGATAGCGGCTCGTCTCTTGATAGGCGATAGCAGCCCGTGTGACGTCACGATCTGATAAAACACGAGAGAAGTTCTCGTCGTGACCGCCAGTCGTGTCCAGTCGAGTGCGAGATGGCGAACTATTAATAGTGGGACCAGAAGCGCGCAAAGTGCGGCCTTGATTCATTCAACTCCTCGCACTCTTCGTCCACCGTCCGAACATCGCGCGCACTCTACTCCATCTCTCCATCTCTCTCTCTCTCTCTCGTCTTGACCGGCCACTAGTGCTTCATCGTACGCGAACTACAACAAATATTAGATTCACAACATTTTATAAAGAATTGAAAAAAAAAAATCAGACATTTTGACTTTTCACTTGAACAATCTAATTAGGTTCATTGTGAATATTGATCAAATAATTTGTGTAGTAATTAACGGAGTGATCAAAATGAATGCATGATTTCAGTGGGCTGTGAATAAAAGTGTGATATTGTGTTTGATATTCGGGAATGAAATAATTATTGTATCAAAGTGTCTTACATTTCTATACAGCAAGTCCGCAATGAATTAGTAGGCCTATTATATATATAAATATTGTGTCAGCTTGAGTTTGATCCCCCATTTAACCTAGCTGTTGGTGGGGTCGTTGAGCAATTCATCGAATTCGATTGGTTATTAAACTATCAGTGTTTTATAAACAAACATTACAGTGAACGTGCCATCTTCTAGTGTAGTGTACAAGCGTGTGTTTATACGTCACAGCCCCCTGTATCGGCGACTCACTGCTCACAAGACATCACTGGATCTGTGACTTGTTTCTCCAGATCACTGCCCACAAGACATCACTCACGACCATCTAGATCTGTCACTTGTCTCTCCAGATCACTGCCCACAAGACACCACTCACGACCATCTAGATCTGTCACTTGTTTCTCCAGATCACGGCCCACAAGACACCACTCACGACCATCTAGATCTGCCACTTGTCTCTCCAGATCACGGCCTACAGGATGGCAGAGATGGCATTGCTGGAGAGTTGCGACATGTGCGGCTACAGAGACGTACAAGAGGCCGTGCTCATACACAGATGTCACCAAGCGACCATTGTACCGATGCAAGGTAAGACCATTTGTTAGGTCTGTATCAAGATGTGTTGAGGGTTGCGTTGGTTTGACCGGTCTCTTATGGTGACTCAACTCCCTATTCCACTAATGTGGAAAAATGTACCAATTTACCGGTGAATCCTTCAAACCTACCGATCGTGAGTGAACTCGTAGTGATACAAAGAACCAACTTTGATCACAAAATTACGTTTACTTCGGCTCAACTGTAGCAACAGTTACTGAATTGTCAATATTTGAGGGTCACAGATGGCATGGCGCATAGCTTCATATTGTACACTATAGGTAGAGCAGCGATCGGTAGGTTCTGGGACAGTACTCATGAAGTAGAACGAGATTGACAGCTGAGTGGATCCACCATTTACGCTCGATACGTCTTGGCCTGTACTTTGGCTTCTCCACGCGAAATTGTTTGTAGATGTCACTAGTGGGCCACTGCCCGGCATGGCCACTCGATCAACCAGAAGGCAGGCTCCACGGCCCCCTCGATATCCATTGGACACGGCATTCTGCCATGCTACCAGATCATTGTTGTCGACGTATAGTTAACTTTGACATCAATTTCAAATACACTATTACATATACCGTATACTACATACTACATATAAATGACATTTGAATTACATATGGAACAGTCATCAATGACATATTATGTCATGCGGCCATATATGCCGGAGCCTTGAGCAGTCGCCGCCTAGCGCAGCTAGTGAGAGTTATTGGCAATTCTCTCGCGGTCACAATGTGGAAGACTCGCGGCAAAAGATGATCATCGTACGTTAGAAGGAATAAACAGTCCACGTGGCATTTTCCATACCTTCTCTCAACACTTCCTTCCAATAATTGAGTTTGTCATCGAAGCTGTTATGTATTCCAAGCTTCATGGCATTGTGCGCTAGACAAGACTCAGCTGCCAGTATGGTCTGTCTCACCAATCTGTGGCAAGTGTTGCTATCTCATCGATCAGCCTAACTGCTGAATAGGTAAACATGTCAATAATATCTCTAACAGTAACAAAGGAACTCTTCACTCCTGCATTTTGAGGACAAGTCTGTGACTGGGTAAGGGTTGTTGTGCGACGTTGCCACATCTGAGAACATATTCATGTACACCTTTCAATGATCTTTTACCATTCAACCCCAAAGTCTTATTTCAGATTCAAGTCAACTTGGGTATAATATAATGTGAGTGAAATGCAACAGTGTATGAGTGCAATGAAGTCTGTAGAGATGATTGCTCACCTTCTCGCCGGACAATAGAAGAGCAAACTACAGTGATCCCAGACACTTGCTACAGATTGGTGAGACAGACTACTCTTGTCTCCAGTCGTAGTTGAGAAAACGTGTTATTATAAAACAATTGATATAGGCCTATTGCCATCAAGCTTCTTCTCCTGTGCGTAATAGTCCGAGCAACAGTTTACAAGTTTCGTGGGGTGTTCCTCAAGGTTTCATTCTGAGGCCACTTCATCAGAATATCTCTGTGTATATGATATTGGAAGCGCACTATGGAAATCCGAAATGATGCAATATCAGATAAATTACTTGTTATTTTCATGCTGTGAAAATAACAATGTAGAAATGTGTATGAAATCAATTGATAACGATCATATGTTTCTTCATCTACTCTGGAAATATCGCCTGAGGCTCAATACGAAACATCTATTGTATGAACTGGAATTTTCACAATTGTTTAGTTGGTAGGTAACCTCACCTCTCGTGTACTGATAGGCCTACACGTGCTGTGCGAGGTCCCCGTTCCATTGCTACCCAAATATCACACCGCGGTGACCCCACCCGACAGCTCTGTTGTATGGGGGTACGAATGAGCTGATCATGAATGAAAATACGTGGAATAAACCTGCCGACAGCAGGACTCGAACCCACGCCGGTCTGACTCTATTGTCCACGTCAAGCCAACGTTATATCGGGTTTAACGTAGCACTGTACTGATGACTGGGATCTATTGGCGTCGGTGGATAATGGGATGATGAGATGAAACGATATTTTTCATTTTTTTCCATATTTGATTAGCTTTATCAAACATTGATTAATAAATCATATGATAAATCTCTCCCAATTGATATTCGACGGACACGGATACGGATAAAATTCCTTCAACAGAAACTCTTTTGACGTGATCTAAGTCAAGGTTCAACTAGTACATGTCAATAAACTTTCATTTACAAAACAATATTCAGTCTGATATTATTCCTATCCAACATGTTTTCACTCGTCTACTCCGGGTTTGTTTTGACAGGCTTCAGTCAAGAGACAACATGATTGATAATATATTCGTACCAATGAATCTACTGACCTGCAAATGAGAGTCAATATTGATTTCATTCTCTTTTTTTTTATTATTATTTTTTTCTTTAATTTCCATTTTTTATTCCATTTTTTTCATTTTGTTCATTTTCTATTATTTATTTCATTTTTTTCATTTTGTTCATTTTCTATTATTTTTTTATTTTTTTATTTGAGTTTCAACGACGCACTTTGATGATAACTAAGATCTATTGGCGTCGAATGAATGACTAATGAGATGATGGGGTGATGAGATGAATGTTTCCTGGATATTGGGAAGGAAGCGGTCGTGGCCTATATTGTAGGAACCATCCCGGCATCAGCCTAGACTATAGAGGGAAACCACGATGTACCCCTGTAAAGATGGACGGTGGTGGGGATCGAACCGGGTCTGATATGTTCCTTCACCTCCCGGGCCACATGAAGCGAGTGGCTGAGTGCGTTGACCACTCAGCTACATGTGCCGGTTATTTCATTCTCAAATGAGCGTAGCGAAGATTTCCATTTCATTCACCGAAATAAATTGTGCTCCGTTTTTTTTTGTACTTTTGTACGCGGCATACAGGTCAGGAGATAACCAATCAGCTTGAAACTCTTTCCACATATTGATGACGTACTAGAAAAGGTTGGGGTCTTTTTTCAGAAAAATTGATTCAACGGTTTTTCGAAAAAAAAATCGGAAAGTTTGGAAATTTCCATGAGAATAACCCGGATGGAAAATACTTGTAATAAGACAACTTTTCAGAAGCTTTAAAATTTTCACCGATTATGTAAAACACCATTAAACATATTTTCATTGACTTTCACAACAATCGGATGAGAAATAACAAAAAAAAAACGCAATAAAAGTATACATTTGATCGAATATCCGGATCAATTGGTTTTGCAAAGCGTATATGCGACAGGTTGTAGCAATATCAATATCAACAAGTTGCAGGTGAGGTTTTTGAACGTTTGAAGTAATCCAAGGTCTGTAGATGTAGATTGAGCTGCCAGAATATTTTTTATTATAGATTTCCATACTTGTATAAGCTCATCTCACAACGCAATTCCCGCGTTTTTCCAGTTCTATATTCGCTGAAAACTAATTATTCAAGGAATCATGGAAGAAAATACACTCTATTTCATTGCAATATTGTCCAAAATTGCATGATCTAATATATTCTTAAATTGTGTGACATCATTTATGGACAGCCCCTATGATTGAATCTATTGGAAACATCACTCGTTTTATGCAGACTGAAACTAAATCCACAATGATCCAAAAAATAACAAAAATCCAAAAATTAAATTTTTTTGCAAGTTTTTTTTATTATCAAACAAATACATACAGGCCCATTAAAATACTATAGACCCGCGAAGTCAAAATTTTTAAGTCATCAATGATGATTTTTTTTTTCAAGTTTTTTATTATTATCAAACAAATATATATATATATATATATATATATATATATATATATATATATATATATATATATATATATATATGTATATATATATATATATATATATATATATATATATATATATATATATATATTAAAATACTATAGACCCGCAAATTCAAAAATTTTAACTTGTCTGCGGGTCTATTAACATTTGTAATACAACAAAATACACTTAAATTCAGTTGTCTGGATGATATATAAATACATAGACATAGATATAACACTAATACATATACATAATCAAAAATTGAATCAAATTCAACTCATATAAGTTTCTTAATGAATTAAACAAAACAAAGAAATGTTATTCACTAAACAGCAGAATATAATGTTATAAACTTCCTAAAAAATAATGTTACATGATAATATATATACTTCTTCAATTTTGGTTTTTATTTGAATCATTTTTTGGAAACTCAAAAATTCAGAATGTATTACGCAAAAATAATATTAATAATAATAATAATAATTTATTATTAATTTATGATAATTACTAAATATAAATATAAAGCACATTGTTCAATAATAGCTGGAAGCTAAACAATCGTCAACAGAGTAAAAAGCATCTAACACATAACAGTTGTAAAATCCTTACTAAATCATGATCTTGATGAAACAGACTCGACTGGGTATCGGAAGAGAAAGTGTTGGCGGGAACCTCCGCAGCTAAACTCCTTGACAACAATGAAGCCGCACAGAAGCGAGCTCGAGGAACAAATCTGCACAAAACCAGACAATTCTGACTGATGTCGCAACTATAATAACCTCTTTGATGGAATAACAGAAAGTAACAATTGTACAGAGAAATAAATAAAGTTGTAAAAAAAAAACGAGGTCACCACCTCACATAAAAAATATAACAATATAACATATACAATATACAATCTATGATTGACATTTGACATCAAGAAAAAGCCTCATACAGCGTAACAGTCACAGTGTGTAGTTGTGAACATCACATATAAACGATCGCAGTGACTTTCCGCCTTGCCGGTGGACATATTGTTTTGAAACATAACTGCTGAAACTGTCGATCCATGAATACTGTCAATCTATAATGAAGACACAATATGTTACATGTTATTTGTATGTAACGGCACGCTGTGAGGTGGAAAGCGGACAGCAAACATATCGGGTGTTATCGTAACATTGCCCTATAAGTGGTCTTTCCACCTTCGTTAATATGATATTAGACTCATTAGCCCCTTCGACCGACACTGTGTGTTATCTCCTAGTCTATTGATCAATTAATTCAACTCAGAGGTTCACAGATATATATATATATATATATATATATATATATATATATATATATATATATATATATATATGTATATATATATATATATATATATATATATATATATATATATATATATATATATATATATATA